>JAVTVY010007312.1:0-43013 GCA_036873755.1 Hanleya hanleyi | reverse complement strand
TATCCCAGTTACATGTACATGTAGTGCTTTTCCCTGACCTGTTGAAGTATACTGTACTGTATGCATTGATCCTCTTGGATATGTAAATTGCTCTGACATTGCTGAACTTAATGTTGTGATTCTCCAGTAATGGACTCGCTGATCACTGTGTTTCGCGAACTGGAAATTCATTCCATGAACTGTAAATACGTTGGTCATTGTGCGTATATGCTCCTAATGCCCTACTAGTCACCAACAACCACCACCAGACCAACTGTTCATTGATACATGTAGTGCAAATTTTTTGACAAACCAAATGTGTAAGTTTTGGACTAATCGCCACGGGCAGAGTTAATTTTTCCAGACTACAACAACAAAAAATGATGTAGGCCTACAACTGATTTTAAAGGATCATAGCCAAGTTTACATGGCTTCGTTCGTTCTTACTATGCCATGTTTCCTCTTACTGAACTTAAATGTACACTCCAGAACCACACGGCTCCATGAGTCATACGGCTGAGTCTATCCAGTGATAAAACACCTCCCCACTCTGCCGATTGCTTTTTTTGAAGTTGGCAAATAGTTTCATTGCCATTAAGAGCTGATCCGTCTGCAATCAGTCTTCAAACATCAATAGTCATCATGGCAATGAAAGTATTTGCCAAACTCAATAAAAGCAGTGGACTGAGAGTGGGGAAGCATTGTTTTATCGCTGGATAGAGTTGTATGACCATGCTGCTGTGTCGTCCCGAAGTGTACATGTAAGCATTAAGTTGCCATGGTTGCTGTGAAAATCATGGAACAATGAAGTTATAGATGTTGTTGAAAGATCCTTGCAGTCCGGGGTATGTGTGGATGTCCACATTTTCCATAAATATGAAAAAACTGAAGTTGACATAGCCCTATACCCCAATCAAGGAATAGGCCTACCTTGATAGAGGAGAGAGAGAATTAAGATTTAACGTCGCGTTCAGCAATATTCCAGCTATATAAATTATAGCGACGATCAAACAAAATTCTAAGTATTCAAGTTAATAACTTAATAATCCAACACATTAAAACATGCACACGTTAAAACCTATACTGCAACACACTGATTTCTCTCAAATAACCTAAGACAGTCCTCCCTCAACCAACCAAAAAGATCTTGTAAAGCAGTTGCTCGATAAAAAGAATCTCCTACAATCTTAAAATCTATACAGTCAATAGGAATATGGTCCCAAGTAAACCTTGCTGCTCCAAAACAACCCATGATGCAATGCATAACACTGACAGCCCTTCTGCAGATGTTTACACTGATCAGAGAAGGCAGTGACTAATGACATGCATGGAAGTTTGTTACATTATGAGGCAGCAAGGTTGACTTGGGCCCCTGAACATGGCTTCATCGAAACGTTTCTGGTCGTTCAGATGAGTATAGCCTACAGTGACGTTTGTTATTATTCACAGCATCCCATAAAGATTCAAACAGCTTTCTCACATAAGAACAGATAGAGAGTCTGAGGTACAATACCTCGGTCAAGCTATTTTCCCCAACCTATAAAATATGAAATAACATGTTTACCATGTTTTATTCGTTTTCTTGCTGAAGTAGCACAATCTCACATTCGGCTATTTCTGTATTGAC
Source organism: Hanleya hanleyi (assembly GCA_036873755.1). Classification (NCBI taxonomy): domain Eukaryota; kingdom Metazoa; phylum Mollusca; class Polyplacophora; order Lepidopleurida; family Hanleyidae; genus Hanleya; species Hanleya hanleyi. Next base: position 41,407 of record JAVTVY010007312.1, on the reverse strand, counting down.
GAAACTTAGCCTCTTGTTGTAGTGACACCCCCGGGTGTATGCATGAAATGTACTCGCTAGACCGCTTTTGATAGACAGGTGTGAATTAGCCTTTATCCACCTATATATGGAAAGTAGACTCGTCCATTCCTGCACTTAGCGCCTGCGCACTGTCCGACCAGTGCTCTCGGCACGAAGGAAATCCGAGAGATATTGAACTGAGCTTACCGAGAAAAGACGTGGATCAAAGTTTACCTGCTTACTAGACTTTGGTGCGCATTATTCATGGATAAGAAATACCTTATTCAAACTTGAGGAGTATTCCTAAAATAAGGTTAGGAAAACTTCTTCATTTGGTGCCAGAACTGAGCGAAACGAACCTACGTTTTGGCAGGTAAATTTTGACTTGTAAAACCACATTTTGGTTTGATTTTCTATTGTTCTAGCAAAAAGTTAGTGAAATTTATATTTGCTTTCGGCCATGGGATGATGGGTTACGGCCCAAATAGACTGTACACGCGTAGTGTAACGTCTCCTTGGCGTGAAAATTAATTGTTTTTGTGAGAACCGTTCCCCCAAAGCGATTACCACTGCTGACGTGACTTTCCATGCCGCTTCACGAAGTTGTTCATTTCGGCCTTGTTTGGGTCCACGAGGTCCCAACCCTTCAAACGCGGCTTCATTGATATTTTTCTCATTTTCGTTAGGGTAGGAATCATTGTCTGTAAATATTATTTGGATCGAAAAAAAATTTCTGGACTAGTTTCTCGTTTATTTTGGCGGAAAACTCCAAATTTCTTGCTCTATTTTTGGTAGCATTTCTTGTGAACAATTTGGCTTTTGGATTTGGTGCTTGTCGGGCTGGCCCATTCGTGTCCTGGTGGGTGTACGCCCTTTCGTGTTCTAAATTTTCTAGCCGTTTGTTGTCTAGTTTTTTTTTTTTTTGTAAATAATTGTTTCTTTCTTTGCTAGTGACTTATTTTCTGAAATATTTGTGTGTGGCGAATTCATTTCTTTTTGTGCTTTTGGCCACAATTGGTTCCGATTTTAATGTTTGGCATACTGAGGGCGATTTCTTCAACATTTCTACTATTTGTGAAGATTTTAGTGTAAATAATATCTTTAAATTTGTCCAAATATCACAACGTTAGATTTTTTACCAATTGTATGTGTGAAAATGTTCAGATTTGACTAGTGTTGACAAAAACTGGCGGTTCAACACATTATTCGTCTTGACTTGTTGGGGATTTCTCTGAATGTGTTTTACTGGTGACCACAAAAAGCATGATCGCTATAGTATTCGTGCCATATCGCATCTTGGATTGTGCACATCCTTTATTTGTAAGCAGCGTTCAAAATTATGAGGGAAGGGAGGGATATATCAGGACAGTCATATCAAATTGATATATCCGGACGTTTATATGAAATTGATGCCCAAGCTATTCAAAATATTCGAACTCCGCTTACAAATTGGTGTGGTAGCACACATTTAATTGACCACCTTCCGGCCAAGCATCCTACAAATTCATCAGGGCATGTAAGGGGTACTGGCTCATTCAAACAGATACCAGACGCTCTTCCTTTAAGGGAGTTCTATGGGCGAGATAATTCCCAATGTTGTGATGGTTCACCTGACCGCTCTTTATGGCGCGATGGTGAATCCACCAGATGTCTCAATAGTTCGCGTGACCATTCCTCTGGAACAAATCGCGAACATTTGCGACATCGCGACAACTCACGCGAACATTTGCGACATCGCGATAGCTCGCGCGAACATTTGCGATTTCGCGACAACTCGCGCGAACATTTGCGACATCGCGACAGCTCTCGCGAACATAATCGCCATCGAAATCGCGATGCTTCCATTGATTGTGACAGCAAGCGTGACGGTTTCACTCGAAATCTTAATTCTTCGCGAGAAAGTAGCAACCGCCATGAGCAGGACTTCGCGAGATATCGCCAGTCATTTCGCCATACATCAAGTGATCGACGTAGCGATAATCGCGAATACGGCTTGTCACAAGGCAAGCCATATCGTAACTGTGGTAATGCACGTGACATTCGTCATGAGCGTGATCGCGATACACCCTCCCATAAGTCCGTGTACGGTTATGTATCAAATAGTGATCGAGAGGGTGACTGGTATCGTGACGTATCACGTGACCTGTCGCGAGACGAACCAGACCATGACCGCGACTGCCATCTTCACGGGTCACATGACGAACATGATGGATTGCGTAGCGAGCTAGACCGTGACTGGTATCGTGATGAGTCACGTGACAAGTCACGTGACAAACGTGACGGATGGCGCGATGGAAGTGAAGAATTTCATCCAAAAAGGCAGAGCCAGTACTTGAGTGTTGGGCGCTGTGACGGTTTGCTTGACCGGCGTCACGAATCTCCACGAGATCGGCATATTAGTTATTCGCGTGACGGGCGTCGCGAATATTCACAAGAACGATTGCGTGATAATTTGACTAAACGATCGTGTGACTTTACACGCGACGATGTTGAATCGTGTAATTATTCGCTTGATCAAATACGTGATGACCTACGTGATCGAAATAGTGGATCACGTGGACATTCGGACTATCCTCGTGATGTTCCTGAGAGAAAACTAGAACAAGAGTCTGGTCACCTTCGGGTTTCATCGGATACGCGAACAAAGTTCATACATAATTCTCAAGAGACCACGTGTAACTACGACATGCATTCGTCCACTGCGCATGACGCAGACGGTATTCTTTCACATGGACAATGTGATCGGGAATTGAGGACGTGTTCGACATTCCTTAATAAATCTCCGGTGCATTCAATCGACATTGATCGCAGTTCTGATGATCGTTATATTACGATACAGTGTATCAAACAAAAAATGACTCTGATGGTTGAGAAAATGCGTGATCTTCAGAATTCGATGGCTAATTGCCCGGATTCACGCAGTTTATCCACGAAGAGTGATGAAACTCGACCATTAATGGTTCCTGCCTCGACGGGTTCTGGAGTGAACGTCACTCCGGACTTGTCGGGCGTGACGTCACCCTGTGATAGTATAATAATAAATCAGAGTACGAACGGTCACTCGACTTCTCCGGAATCCGCATGTGATCACTCAGCTCTCGAGATTGGCACATGCATTTCTCCCTTAAGCAGTAGACTGCTCGAGAATGAAACTCTAAACATTGTCGAACGAGAAACCTCAGCTGTTGTTCGAAATGACAATTCCACGTCAGCTGATGTTAATGAAACGAGAGATAATTGGGATAAATCAGAGGTCAATTTTGTCGAACAGGATTTGAAGTTTGACCGCGACTCACATCGGAGTACTCGGAATAAACTGATCCCGAGCCTTTTAGCTGCGCAAAGTTTGGAAAGGTGTACAAATAGCACATCTTCCCATAATAAAGTTGTTCAACGATCATCAGAATGTTTGACCCCTGAATCAACGGAAAAAGTGACTACAGACAAACCAGACAATGTAAATCTGAGAGATGCTGGGAATTCTGAGCAGCAATTTATGGAATCGCGTGACAGAAATCCTTGTGCATCCACCTATCATGAGACTAGTGACGGGAATGGTGAAACTTTAGTCACTGTTTCCTTAACTCCAGTGCCAAACGCTCTTCCCGCTCCGCTGGAACGTTGCCTTCGCCCTGAAGTTAGGGACACCTGTGACGTAACGTCAGTCGTGGCGTGGAGTGTCCTGTGGTTTGTAGCAGGAAATCTTCTGTGGTTTGTGGCGTGTAACCTCCTATATCTTATGTTACTAATTTTATGGTATGCGATGTTTATCATTCCTGCCTCCATGAGCGTGTACTTGCTTTCTCGTTTTCTAAAATTCTGTTTTAGATTGACAAAGCAAGTGACAGAATGGATCCTGGTCGATATGGTTGATCGACACGGGAGAACTTGCAACTATTCGAACGAAGATAACGCTACCTTACTGAAATTTCAGGGGCTCCATTGGGTGAACTTATCCAGTGATTGTCACTCTGCACTGAAATTTATTGTAAACTGCATCGAAAAACAAAGGTGTGTTTTGACGTTTGGCTCTGTCCATGGGGACTCGACCCGTCGTCAACGTAACTTTCTGTGCCTGACCATATTTGGTTTTACTCCGATTCAGATTGAGTGGTATACAAAACGCCCCATGCCACGTACTGGTTCTAGCCAATCGGTGGCCTGGGTTGAGTGTATTACGATCTTTCAATTTGACCTTGAACTGGATCACGTGGTTTTAGTCCATTCTAACGTCGGGGCATTGTCAGACGTCATGACTGAGAGAAGGGAATTCCGACATCTTCGTGTTACTTCGGATTCTCTCGGTGCTTCTGACTTGCTGCCGTTCCGAACAACATCAAATCAAATGGACCTGAACCAAGATCTGACCCAATTCAAGTGTGGAGTATACACTATGCAAACAATTTCAGATGTCTTTGTAAATTGTTTCGAAAACATCCAGATAAACGAAACGAAATTTCTGAAATGGAATCTGTATTTTGGAATTAATGACTTGAATTCATAATCTAGGTAAAAAAAAAATTCCTCCGTTGATTTTTTATCATTTCCATATGTTCAGATACTTGAATTCGCATGTGTGTGTTTGTACATGAAGTGAGGCGCTCTATGGGCCAAAACGCATACCTGTACCCTGGAACTCCCATGCTTCAGCTCCCTCTGTTGTGGTAGGGAAGAGGAATGGGGAGATTCGGTATCTTAAAAACGATTTAACTGTAGGTTAGTCCAGTTAAATCTCGGGAATGGAGATCCTTTTTAAAAAGAGCACGAATTTTAGGTTAGTCTTGTTAAGGTCAAATTTATGTGTTGAAATGTTTTATTCTATTATATATGGTTTGCCTGCGTCCTACTTTCCGGAAGGTCGAAGGAAAACTAGATTTCGTACTTCAATATTAAAGTGTTGCCCAGGGGTTCCGTGACCTGAGGGCCGCACTTTTCGTTTCTGTGTATGTACGATGGGCATTCCCGGAAATCTTGTCTATATATTGGACATTCTCTCTATTTTTGGGGACGGTTTCCTGACCGGTTACCTACCCGAAGTGAATATGAAGGAGATTGCCGAACATATTCATTTCTTACAGAGTGAGTGTCAAGGAAAATGCAAAGAATATTATGGACATTTTTATGGGCACTTTATTTTAATGGAACGAATCGAAACACCGTGGACAATACTTTAGAGCCTGACGTAATGGATGACAAGATACACTTGGATCTCGCTCGTACAGCAGGTTCTTGCCTGGGAATGTGAGCGATATCCAAGGTGATATGAAGTAACTTGTCCGTATCTTCATCGTAACCGATTTTTGCTGGGGTTCTATGAGAAGTCCGAAGGCATATTGTGCGTTGAGTGTAGTCTATGAATGTCGATCGAACGATCCCCTTCATCAGGGTTGGGGTTTGTCTTAAAATGGCGATATAGCCCGCCTTTAACAAAACAGGGAAGGATGTTGTAGTGACACCCCCGGGTGTATGCATGAAATGTACTCGCTAGACCGCTTTTGATAGCCAGGTGTGAATTAGCCTTGATCTACCTATATATGGAAAGTAGACTCGTCCATTCCTGCACTTAGCTCCTGCGCACTGTCCGATCAGTGCTCTCGGCACGAAGGAAATCCGAGAGATATTGAACTGAGCTTACCGAGAAAAGACGTGGATCAAAGTTTACCTGCTTACTAGACTTTGGTGCGCATTATTCATGGATAAGAAATACCTTATTCAAACTTGAAGAGTATTCCTAAAATAAGGTTAGGGAAACCTCTTCAAAAGCGGTCTAGCGAGTACATTTCATGCATACACCCGGGGGTGTCACTACAACACATGTGTAGCCATCCTGAAGGACAATAAGGTCTGTTTACATTCCAAATTGGTTCAGTAATGTAATGATTATTAGGCTAAGTTAGGCCATACTGATTTAATTTGTTGTTCCTATTAATTCATTAAGATATATAATGCCTAATGAGATTCATTACTTACTATATAAATTAGACCTGACAAGACATAAGGAGCATTGAATAGTTATCCACACTGATTATGTACTGGTTGACATTAAGGGCACATATTTCACACCAGGTTTTTCAATAAACTGATGTTAATTGTGCATACTATGCATATCCATGCAAAAGGTATATAGACTCATTGTTAGATTATTATTAGCATGCATGGCTATCATATGCCTGCACCAGTAGTATGTAAAGAAAATTGGTATTCCTAATAAGCGGTTAAAATATACCTGGATATGTTATAGGGATATTTTCGTCAAATGTATTGTACATGTACTTAAAGTGTTGTTGTCCATTGTAGGTCAACACGAAGTGGGAGTTATCTCCCCCTGGTTACTGTTTCGCGGTTTACTGTGTTTGCTGTGTTAATGGTTACGGTTTATGGATTTAACTGTATACTGCAGATACAATGGTATTACTGGAACTGGTTCTCACATGTGACTGTGTCTTCCAGAGTAATAAAGAACTATATGGCAACAAACTGACTTTTTGTAGCCTCCCTTATTAGTCGAACTGACAGCAGGTTCCAGCTGTCACATAGGGCACACATGACACTGACCGAATTTGTGAGGGCTTGGACAGTTAAGCAAAAAATCGCCATTTTGCTAAGTTGGGACCCCTGGAGAGAGTTGGGACACAGTGTCTCCCTATAGAGTGTCCCATCTCTCCCTGCACTTTTGAAGAATATTGCGATATGTATGGTATTGCTTTCTGTCGGCAAAGTGATAATTTTTAGCAAGTACACATTTCCATATTAAGCCATTATTTTATTTTAAATTAAAAAGTTACGTTGATTGCATTTAAGTCTTTACATCGGTTGTCCCATATTTCCCAACTCCTTGTCCCATGTCTCCCGAGACTGTCTCAAGTCAACCCCAAAATACGCTGAAATGAAATCGTCGCCACATCATAACACACTCGGTTTGGTGGCTTAAACGCTGTGACATTGCATGGGTATTCTTCCCAGGTTGGTGCATGGCCCGCATTGATTTGCACAACTAAATACTGTGGGCAGAATGTGAAATAATGTGACGTCACAGAAGTAGTGTCCCAGGTCTCCCCACTCTCCCCTATTTATTGTCACATATTGAGCTTGTTTATGACTTTTCTCCAGTTGGTACCCATATATACATATACAAATGTCGTCGCTATATAGCTGAAATATTTATAGAAATGCCACTTGCAGTACATTTACACTCACACATTGAGCTTAAATGGCTATTTGTCCATTTTTAGCAGCATAAAAGTAAATGGTTTGAAGAAAAGGACAATACCTTCATGTGGCCGCCATCTTGGATTTTCCCATGATGCTGTACTTTGTTGGTTTTGCAAATCGACTGAAAATGACCCCAATGTGCTAAGCTACAGTCAAAAGGTTTCGTTTCCCTGTTTGTCATCGTTTCCGGGCAGGTAAGAAAAGTTCACCAGGATCCATGTTACTGATTTCTCATACCCCCTCCCCACACACATACTTGATAGGGTTGAGTGACAAGACCAGCGACGTGTTGTTGTTGTAACGTTTTTGCTATTTAATATATTGAAGTAAACAAATCAATGCGATCTGAAACTTCATTCCTCTGATATGCTCGGCAATAGTCGGTATAATATTTATACGGACCTAGTCAATACCTGCATAAAAACATAACAAAAATTGTTATATCGTCAATTTTTTGTAACGGTGTGGAGGCTAAGGATGTTCGGTGGCTAAGAGTGTCCGTCTCCTATCTTCTAACCTAGCTGGGACACTTTTCTCCATATTGGGGATAAGTGTTCGACCTTGGTTGCAATATGAAAGGATATGAAAAGGGACACTAATCACCAGGACATTCTTAACCATCACACTGGTCATGCCTGAGTGTAATTTTAGCTTTGACGAAAATATTCTAGCATTCTGACTTGATACAATATGAGATGCCGTTTTCTGCTTTATTGTTTATTATTTTACATATCGTGTGATGAATAAAAATTCGCGAGATTTCTGACCGAAATCAAAATTTCTGTATCAATTCAAATATGCTGGTGTGGATCCTTATATACTGATGTGGATTCCTATATAGCGATGTGAATCAGTATATACCGTACCGGTGTGGATCATTATATACCGGTATGGACCCCTATATAGCGGTGTGGATCCTTATATACCGGTGTGGATCCTTATATAGCGGTGTGAATCCTTATATGCCAGTGCGAATCTTTATATACCGGTGTGAATAGGGGTGTGGATCCTTAAATAGCGATGTGGATCCTTATATGCTGGTGTGGATCCATATATACCCGTGTGGATCCTTATATACCGGTATGGATCCTTGTATAGCGGTGTGGAAAATGTGAAGGAAATCCTATTCGTCATTAGAACTTGCTCCGAAAGTTCTAAACTCGATATGCCCATACATGGAAAAGGCAAGATTTTGGACCGAAATCAAAATTTCTGTATCAATTCAAATATACTGGTGTGGATTCTTATATAGCGGTGTGGATCCTTATATAGCGGTGTGGATCCTTATATACCGGTGTGGATCCTTTTTTACCGGTGTGGATTCCTATATAGTGGCGTGGATCCTTATATACCGGTATGGATCCATACATAGCGGTGTGGATCCTTACATTGCGGTGTAGATCCTTATATACTGGTGTGGATCCCCATATAGCGGTGTGGATCTTTATATACCGGTGTGGATCCTTACATAGCGGTGTGGATCCTTACATGCTGGTGCGGATCCTTATATACCGGGGTGGATCCTTATATAGGGGTGTGGATCCTTAAATGGTGATTTGGATCCTTACATGCTGGTGTGGATCCTTATATACCCGTGTGGATCCTTATATACCGGTGTGGATCCTTGCTTAGCATTGCGGATCCTTACATAGCGGTGTGGATCCCAGGCCCGTACGCAGCATTTCTAACGGGGGGTGCGATTTCATATAAATCGGAACGTGAGCCCCAGCAATGCACGCTACAAGCGCGCCACGCTAGGGACAAAAATGTGAAATTCTAGACTTCATTTGGCGCATTCTAGTGCCTTCTAAGGGGAAAATAGTGCTCTAATATAGCTGCCGCTTTGTTGCTTTTATAGGGTCCAAAGACGTGAAAATAACTTGAAAGTATGAACCATAACAACGGTCGTTAATTCAGGTAGAAATACAAGCAATACTACCACTGATTTATTTCATTATTAATCATCACTGTCTTGTTGTGTTGTTGGACGCACATAATACACGAGAAATATAATATTGGTCAATTATTTTCCGGTGAGACCAATCACTCCGTTGAAGTGAGTACAATGATTCATGTTCCACCGAACGCCAAAGTGAATACTTGTGGGTTTTTTTCTGGAACATTTAACACATTAATTACCGGTATTAGATGCTGCCAACCATTACGTCCCTGATAGAGAGCTTACCTGTCGTCATTTCGAACAAAAGTACGTCACAGGAAAAACTTTGTTCACTGAGTGAATATAACGTAACATTTATGCGGTGAAGGGGCCTACATGACTTTCCGTAAAATACCACCTGACGGCGAGTGGACCGATCGCGCACCAATGTTCATGTCATACCGCGTAACCGTAGGGCGGGCCAAAAGTCAACTTTGTGCGAATCTCGGCTTTGGTATTTAATCGTTAGTTCCAGATTTAGCGTCCAGACTATGAGATTTATATGGCGAATATCTGACATATAAATGTAATAAGTCGAAAAAGTTGAATTTTTATATCGAGAGCTAATATTATCATAAATCAGAACATTTATGTAAAGTATTGAAAAACCTTTAAATGCTTAATAAATGAAAACGACAAATGAAGAAAATTCGATGCTTAGCGGACGTTTTTATGATTCAGCTATACTGAAGTTCATTTATAAAAACGTCGACTCCCTGAACAGATGTCATGGATCATATATAAAGGACAATATAATTGTATTCGGAGAAAAGATGATACTTTTGGATTATATAACTACATGTAACTAACTCTAGTTAATAAAACGCCGCCCCATGGTAAAAAAAAAAATAAAAAAAAATAAAATAAAAATAAAATAAAATTAAAAATAACTTTTGCTTAGCATTAGGTCTATCGTATAATGATCTTATATAAATATCTAATCTGTCCATGGGACTACGCAAGCGGACAACACAAGCCTTTGATATTCTTTGAGATAACTAACCCGTTCGATTGATTTGTTTTGCATGATCGATTATATTTGTGGATCGAAAAGAATATGCAGAATTAGTTTGGCCACACTAATCCGGATTTAAATAAATGAAATATTGATGCACTGGTAGTCCGGTACACTAATTTCATCTCAGATTAAACACAGTAATATTCAATTGAAAGTTATGTCTTTGTAAACGCGTTCAGATAATCAATTAGGGCATGGAAGGCTACCGATAACGTTAGAATCGATGAGCATTGTGCCGCATACCAGAGGGGAGACAACTCTGATTGGTATCGACAATATTTCATTGCAAAGTTGCCTCCCCTAACACGGAAGTTAAGGGGGTGTTCTGTTCTCCCATTTTGTGTCATATCTGTGACTGCGCCTGTTTTGCGTCTTTCAGCATAGCATGTAACTATCGCTGTGTATTTATATACCACATGTGTAGGTTTTTATCACCAGGAAACTTCTAGAGTGAACAGGTTTGTACCAATTAATCTCATTTTCGGATGACTTACTGCGTTCTGTCGAATAATGGAGCGATAGATGGACCACTTTTCGACATTACAAGCTGCCATATCCTCTTCAATCACTCTGAAGAGTTTGCCGTTCCACAGAATACGTGATATGCACATTTTGTAGCCGGAATACAATTTTCTGGAAATGCCCTCCTGAGGTCATTCAAAACTAGCATCTTACGGTACACATCATAAATAAACGTGTAATGCTATATACTGATAACTCAGCTCTCTGGATTTATTTTGTCGAGATTAAATATGCATGTCTAGCTGTTATGTACCATGGAAATTTACCTGCTGTATATTTACTGTAGCCAAGTAAAGTGGCAGTATATAATATATACATGTATATTTATCCTGGACAAAGTAGGGCAATTCTTAGCCAAGTTCACATGGCTTCGTTCGTTCCTGCTACGGTACACCATTAATTATCCCTCTTACTGTACTTACATGTACACTCTGGGACAACACGGCTCCATGGGTTGTACGGCTCTATCCGGCAATAAAACAACCCCTCCTCACTCTCTGGCCACTGCTTTTATCCAGTTCGGCAAAAAATTTAAGTAAGAGGATTTATGGTGTAGAAGCAAAAATCCACGATTTTGTTTTAACAGTGTAATGCCCACTTATAGTGTCACGTTGCTCATTATACATGATTTACATCTATATTTGCCCTAAAAAATAAATCCAGTATATAATGTCCAAATGTGTATCTAGTTTTGACAAAATAAATTATGTATATATTTACTCTGAACGTAAAAACTACAGATATGTCGGTTATCAATACATAACGTCCACATGTGTATTTTACCTTAGACAAAATAACGAAAATAAGATGTGTCAGTAACCATGGTAACCATTATATAACATCAACATGGATATTTACTCTCCAGACAGGCCAGTTACAATTATATAAAGTCCACGTGTATAACCCAGATATGCCAGTTACCATTATATAAAGTCCACGTGTATAACCCAGACAGGCCAGTTACCATTATATAAAGTCCACGTGTATAACCCAGATATGCCAGTTACCATTATATAAAGTCCATGTGTATAACCCAGACAGGCCAGTTACCATTATATAAAGTCCACGTGTATAACCCAGACAGGCCAGTTACCATAATATAAAGTGCACGTGTATAACACAGACAGGAAAGTTACCATTATATAAAGTCCACGTGTATAACACAGACAGGAAAGTTACCAGTATATAAAATCCACGTGTATAACCCAGATATGCCAGTTACCATTATATAAAGTCCACGTGTATAACCCAGACAGGCCAGTTAACATTATATGAAGTCCACGTGTATAACCCAGACAGGCCAGTTAACATTATATGAAGTCCACGTGTATAACCCAGACAGGTCAGTTACCATTATATAAAGTCCACGTGTATAACCCAGACAACCCAGTTACCATAAAATAAAGTCCACGTGTACAAAGGTCAGTTACCATTATATAAAGTCCACGTGTATAACCCTGTCCGGCCTGTTCCCATTATATAAAGTCCACGTCTATAAACCAGACAGGCCAGTTACCATTATATAAGGTTCACGTGTATAACACAGACAGGTCAGTTACCATTATATAAGTTCCACGAGTATAACCCAGACAGGCCAGTTAACATTATCTAAATTCCACGTGTATTACCCAGACAGGTTAGTTACCATTATATAAAGTCCCCGTGTATAACCCAGACAGGCAAGTTACCATTATGTAAAGTCCACGTGTATAACCCTGACAAACCAGTTACCATTATATAAAGTCTGCGTGTATAACACAGACAGACCAGTTGCCATTATATAAAGTCCAAGTGTTTAACCCAGACAGGCCAGTTACCATTATATAAAGTCCACGTGTATAACCGAGACAGGCCAGTTATCATTATATAAAGTCCACGTGTGCAATCCAGACAGGCCAATTACCATTACATAACATCCACATATATATTTACCTTGGGCAAAATAAATCCCGACATGGGAGTTACCACTATATAAAGTCTACATGTATATTTGTTTTGGACAAGATAAATACAGACTGGTCCGTTACCAGTATAGACCATCTACATGTATATTTAATTTGGACAAAGTGGCCCCGGACATGTCAGTTACAATTCTAGAATGTCATCATTTATATTTACTTTGTACAAAATAATTCCACACAAGTAAGTTTTCAATAAATAGCGTCTTCTTGTTTATTTAATTTGCACACAATTACTTCAATATAAGATCTCTAGACATAACTAGACACGAGTGTGCGTCACGCGTCACCCTTTGTAACGTTTATTTAATGATAGTACATGTAGTTGCATCGCCCTCTGACAAGTTTTAAAACGCGAGTGTGTGTATATTGCACATATATTGCGTGCAATCCGCATGGCCCTTCTCAAATTATTCAAGTCGCGCGTCGCCATCTTCGATCCAACTGCTCGTATCCTTCTTGAGTGTACTCGTTATTTGTGTTCATTGCAGTTTTTTTTCTCACGGTGAGTGGGATTCGTATTCTGTTCAGATATAGTCGACAATCATGCCACAAAGTTCAAGTATACCAAGTATGAAGTGAATATTTGTTGTATTACCGGTATAATGAATTCAGCGATTAAAAATGGTTAACAATAGCGTAAAACCTCCTTCAGACGGAGAAAGATGTCTAATGTTAGCATAAGCGCGTCAGGTTTTGTGTTACTTAGTTCAAGAATATCCTTGCACTTACCTGTTAATTGTTAATCCCTGTTGTTGGAGAATCTTCTCTTGCTATGCATGTAACGTTCTCGGCATCCAATAGGCGTTAACCCTACCTGGCCTGAGGAGGTCCTATCTTGCTGCCCCCCCCCCTCCTTCCACGAGTAAACATCTTTTTCAAGCCTTGGACTAGACGACTGAACTTTCTCTCAATAGTTATTGATATCATGTTGTATCCGAAAATGTTAAACACATCCAAGATGACTGATTTGATGATATCACAGTGACGTCAAATTAAACAAATACATTTGCGGTTGACTTTTAGGTCAGGTATTCCGATTTTTTTATATATATCTCGTTTTCTCATAAAAGAAATTACGTCTATATAATAAATTAAGATATAAATATTTCATGTGAAATACAATAATTTGGCGGTTCTATAAATGTAAACATTTGAAGAAATCTACAAAAAAAACCCAATCTCAAATCTGCAATACCAGACACTGAATAGTTCACAAACCCTTAGAATACAAACCATAATAAGGGTGTCTCGTGGAGATTTGTTGATGTCTTGACGCCATAGATTGGAGCTCTATGTAAGAGGTGGGAAAATTGGCGACATATGGCGACTAAAAAGCAAGCATATTATTTCAAAGAAAAGATTTCCTCGGCACCTCACACTCACACCCTAGAATATGGCGGATTCTCGGACGTAGCCCTAATAGTATCTCAGTCGCGCTTTTATTGCAGATGTTCATGTGAAAACTATGCAGTATCCACACGGCCCCTAGCACCGGCTAGGTGCTAGATGTTACGGGTCCCTCTGCGAGTTGAGGTGTCCATTATGGATTCTTGCGAAACACTTGACGTCAGGAGGTTATGACACTGGTCATGATGCCGCTATTGAGATACGCATCATAAGGAAGTTTGCAATGTTCCAATGGAACTGGACCGGGACTCTTGAGCTGAATCTGCAATGCTAGCTACTTTTTTTCCTGTTTCTGTGCAGTTCTAGGGTACCGATGGAGCCACCATTTTACATCGGAAGCGACCCGTAGTGGCGAGATGACGAAAACTTTTAAGGCACACCCTCATGGCGGCCATTCTGAAATCACCCATGTAACTTCCAACTTTGAAAGATATTCCAACAGATTCAAAATATCTTTTCAGCTACCAAAATGATATACCCCTCATATGCGCATTCTATGACAATGGATAGAAGTAAATGTATTATGCTGATGTTTCGTGTTTGGTTTTGGATAAGTAGTATATAAAGGGCATCTTTGGTCGCATTTTTTTTGTGTGGAGCTGACGTCACTATGACGTCACATCCGGGTCAAAGGTCACATCCGGTCACGTGACATCCGGGTCAATGGTCACATCCGGGTCAAAAGGCTGAGACCCAGTGACTCACGATGTGAATCTCCCGGAATGCATGTATGGTCTCCGACAATATCGCCAGCAAATGTCAAGTGGAGAACCTTCCGCAAAAACAAAAAAATACAAAATGGCGGCGCTTGTTTTGGGAATTCCCCTTTTGGCATCGATCGCGCTGCCTTCTGGAGGCAAGGAAGACAAATTTGACTGGGCGAACCCACTGTGGCGCAAATTCCGGGGCATCTCTCCTCATTCGCACATTTGCCTCTATACGGGGAATGCCTGTATGGAGAGCACGGGTGGTCATTTTTTTCTTGTGGATTTTACTATGGGTTGTGGCATCTTGTTTCTTCGTCTCGAGCTTCAGAACACGATGGGAGGGGTCTTGAAGCTAAGCGGTGAATTTTTGTGTAAAAGTTCACGGGGATCTGGATTGGCCCATACTGGCTCAGTGGACAATGATGAACCTAATGGGAAACCCATACAAGCTCATTGCGGTATGGGTTGTGGGATCTTCTTTTTCACGTCTCACGACGTAGAACACGATGGGCGGAGTCCCGAACCGATTGGTTTGAAATTTTTTGAAAAAGTCACTCTGCGCATGCACATTGGGCAAGTAGCGCTGGATGGCCGTTTTGGGGGCGAGAGGGGCCCCTGCTGGTCCGATTGGGTCGAGTGAGGTATCATTGTAAAGCATACGTGGAGAAGCATCCGATGGGAGGGATGGGACGTGGAACTGACGTCATTCTGCGCATGCGCAATAGACAAAGTGTATGGAAATAGACGTTTGGGGACCGAGGTGGGCCCCGATTGGGTTGAGTGTGGTTTCAATGTGTATCGCTCCTCCAGTACGATCAAGTCATGGGTGGGTGCATGTAAAATTAGGAATTGTCCCGAAAACATAAAAAGCGGATCACGGAGTTTACCCCTAAAATAGGGGAAAACCCCTATCAACCATGTCCAAAAGGGCTAATATCGGCCTCCAGCGGATCGGGGCCTGGCGAGAGGCAGGGTGGGATAATGAGTGTATGTAAAATTGGGATTTGTCCCGAAAATATAAAAAGCGGAACAAGGACTTTACACCTAACCCATAAGGAATACGGGGAATGCATGTATGGGCTTTTTTTTCTTGTGGATTTTACTATGGGTTGTGGGATCTTGTTTTCTTCGTCTCAAGCTGTAGAACACGATGGGCGGGGTCTCGAGTCTATGCGGTGAATTGTTTTGAAAAGTTCAGGTTGGTGTGGATGGGCCCATACTGGTGCAGTGGATAGGTCTATACTGGGCAATTCACTCCTGGTCATTTGCGATATGGGTTGTGGGATCTTGTTTTTTTACGTCTCGAGCTGTAGAACACGATGGGAGGGGTCTCGAAGCTAAGCGGTGAATTTTTTTCAAAAAATTCACTGTGCGCATGCGTAGTGGGTAAATAGCGCTGGGTGGGCGTTTTGTGGCCGAGAGGGGCTCCTAGTGGTCTGATTGGGTCGCGTGAGGTATCATTGTAAAGCATTCAGGGGGGAGCATCCGATGGGATGACTGTGACGTGGAACTGACGTCATTCCGCACATGCGCAGTAGAGAAAGTGTATGGGAATGGACGTTTTGGGGGTCGTGACGGACCATTACTGGTCCGATTTGGCCGTATGAGGGCTTATTTTGAAGTCCTCGTGGGTAGCGTCGGATTGGACTGGTGATTAGTCCTGTTTCATTATCCTGCGCATGCGCATTTGGGGTGTAGTAAGGAAAGTGGTCATCTTGGGAGTGCGCGGGGGTGTGTTTGAGGTAGAGATGGACCATTCTTGGTCCGAATGCGTCGTGTGAGGTGTCAAATTGGAGCTTTCTTGGGATAGACCACGACTTGAGGGATGTCCACGTCATCTGTGACGTCATCAGTAGGAGTATTAGCCAAAGTGGGCATTTTGCGGGGGGGGAAGGAAGGTGTTTTGGGTAGTGATGGCTCATGTTTGGACCAAATGACCCGGTTGAGGTATCCTAGTGAAGCTTTTGTGGGGTAGAGTCAGACTGGCGTGTTTTTACTGGAAGTCGCATCATTCTACGAATGCGCTGTTGGGGTGTAGTAAGTAAAGTGCTAATTTCAGGGGGTGCGTGGGGATATATCTGAGGTAGAGGTGGACCATTCTTGGTCGGAATGCGTCGTGTGAGGTGTCAAAGGGAATCTTTCGTGGTATAGACCACGATTTGCGGGATGTCCACGTCATCTGCGACGTCATTGGTGACGTCATCAGTAGGAGTAGTAGCCAAAGTGGGCATTTTGAGGCTGTGAAGGAAGGTGTTTGGGGTAGAGATGGACCATCCGCGGTCCGAATGCATCGTATGAGGTGTCATCTTGTAGCAACGCCCGCCAACGCCAAGCTTAAAGCTTCACTGCACTGGTGAAATAGCTCAGAAGCTCTGATTTTCTAGATATTCCATGAAATTGTCACTAATTCATCGAAATGCAGTGACGCCCGTCAACGCCCATCTCAACGCCTTAACGCCTTATCTTAGCGCCTTAACGCCCGTCTCAACGCCTTAACGCCTTAACGCCTTAACGCCATGATTTTGACAGATGAGAGAAGAACACCAACAAGGATGACAATCCAATCATTTTATTATCCCTCCAGTACGTCATACCCACGCTGGGGGATTCGCGTTATGTGTGTTTACAATTCTCGTAGGCTCTTCTCCAATCAGAAGTCGTCGTTTGAGAAAGTTTAATCTCCGGCCAGAATCGCTTTTGGTCTCAGTGTCGTCGAGAAGGCCAGGATACTGTAAGGGCAGCATGTCCTGAAACACTTGTTTGCGCATTTGGGGTGTAGTAAGTAAAGTGACCAATCTTGAGGTGCGCAGGGGTATATTTGAGAGATTGAGGTTCTATATCTTATCCAAATATGGGAGTGTTAGGTGTCATCTTGAAGCTCTCGTGGTGTAGACCACGAATTGAGTGATTTCCATGTCATCTGTTACGTCATTGGTGACGTCATCAGTACGAGCTGTAGAGAAATTGTGATAAGTCGACCAATACATATGGAATGATGAGGGACACGAGTTAATCCCTGTATGTATGGACATCACCACACACCACTATTACCACCACCATACACCAGTTCTACCACCACTACACACTACCACACACCACCACCACCACCGGGCGTTGACACCCTGAAAATTCCCACTCTGGCTACTACTCTTACTGATGACGTCACCAGTGACGTGGACATCCCTCAAACCGTGGTGTATACCATGAAAGCTTCACTTTGACTCCTCACGCGATGCATTCCGATCAAGTATGGTCCATCTCTGCCTCAAATATATTCCCACGCACCCCCAAAATGACCATTTTACTTACTACACCCCAACTGCGCATGCGTAGAATGGTGCGACTTCCAATAAAAACACGCCAGTCTGACTCTACCCCACAAAAGCTTCACTAGGATACCCCAACCGGGTCATTTGGATCAAACATGGGCCATCTCTACCCCAAACACCTTCCTTCACACCCGCAAAATGCCCACTTTGGCTAATACTCGTACTGATGACGTCACAGATGACGTGGACATCCCTCAAGTCGTGGTCTATACCACGAAAGCTCCACTTTGACACCTCACACGACGCATTCGGACCAAGAATGGTCCATCTCTACCTCAAACACACCCCCGCGCACCCCCAAAATGACCACTTTCCTTACTACATCACAAATGCGCATGCACAGGATAACGAAACAGGACTAGAGACCAGTCCAATCCGACGATACCCCACGAAAACTTCAAAATAAGCCCTCATACGGCCAAATCGGACCAATAATGGTCCGCCACGACCCCAAAACGTCCATTTCCATACCCTTTCTCTACTGCGCATGCGCGGAATGACGTCAGTTCAACGTCACATTCATCCCGTCCGATGCTCCCCAACGAATGCTTTACAATTATACCTCACACCACCCAGTCAGACCACTAGGAGCCCCTCTCGGTCACAAAACGTCCACTCAGCGCTATTTACCCACTATGCATGGGCACACTGATTTTTTTCAAAAAAATGCACCGCTTAGCTTCAAGACTCCTCCCATCTTGTTCTACAGCTCGAGAGGTCAAGAACAAGATCCCACAAACCATATCGCAAATGACCAGGAGTGAATTGCCCAGTATGGACCTATCCACTTCGCCAGTATGGGCCTATCCAGACCAACCTGAACTTGTCAAAAAATTTCACGGCTTAGACTCGAGATCTGCAGCTCGAGACGAAGAAAACAAGATCCCACAACCCATAGTAAAATCCACAAGGAAAAAAATAATAAAAAATCCCATACATGCATTCCCCGTATTCTTTATCGGTTAGGTGTAAAGTCCGCGTTCCGCTTTTTATATTTTCGGGACAAATCCCAATTTTACATACACCCATTATCCCGATCCGATCCACTGGAAACCTATATTAGCCCTTTTGGACATGGTTGATTGGGGTTTTCTCCTATTTTAGGGGTAACGTCCGTATTTCGCTTTTTATATTTTGGGGACAATTCTAATTTTAAATGCATCCACACATAATTTGATCGCACTCGAGGAGCGCTTCACATTGATACCTCACTCAGCCCAATTGGGCTACTAGGGGCCACCTCCGTCCCAAAAGGTCTATTTCCATACACTTTGTCTACTGCGCATGCGCAGAATGACGTCAGTTCCACGTCTCACGCTTCCGTCGGATGCTTCTCCACGTATGCTTTACAATGATACCTCACTCGATCCAATCGGACCACTAGGGGCCCCTCTCGCCCCCAAAACGGCCACCCAGCGCTACTTGCCCAACGCGCATGCGTACAGTGACTTTTTCAAAAAATCAACTAATCGCTTCGGGACCCCGAACATCGTGTTCTACGTGATGAGACGTGGAAAACGAAATCCCACAACCCACACCGCAATGAGCATGTATGGTTTTCCCATTATGTTCAACATTGTCCATTGAGCCACTACGGGCCTATCCAGACCTCCGTGAACTTTTAATAAAATCTCACCGCTTAGCTTCTAGGCCCCTCACATCGTGTTCTACAGCTCGAGACCAAGAAAACAAGATACCACAGCCCAAAGTGAAATCCACAAGAAAAAAAATATGATCACCCGTTTACCCGATGCAGGCATTCTCCTTACAGATGCAAATGTGCAAATCAGGGGAGATGACCCGGAATTTGCGCCACAGAGGGTTCGTCCAGTCAGAGTTGTCTTCCTTGCCTCCAGAGGGCAGCAGGATCGATGCCAAAAGGGGAATCCCCAAAACAAGCGCCGCCATTTTGTGTGTTTATTTTAATCGGCGACATACTGGATAATAAACGCTCGACCCTGGGGTCACACTAATGATAGACTGGTCATAATAAAATGGTACAACACCTATAGGTTATGTTTATTACTATAAATCTTCCTTCCCATGGTTTCAGGTATTTTCTTATTTTTTTTTCGTGCCAATACGGTTCTGGGGAAACCTGTATGGAGAAGGTGAGGGATCCCCGCTTGCCATTTTGGCTGGGCATAGTGCTGGCGATATTGTCGGGGACCATACATGCATTCTTGGAGATTCACAATGTGAGTCAAAATGACCACTTTACTTACTACACCCCAACTGCGCATGTTTAGAATGCTGCGACTTCCAATAAAAACACGCCAGTCTGACTCTACCCCACAAAAGCTTCACTAGGATACCCCAACCGGGTCATTTGGACCAAACATGGGCCATCTCTACCCCAAACACCTTCCTTCACACCCGCAAAATGCCCACTTTGGCTACTACTCGTACTGATGACGTCACAGATGACGTGGACATCCCTCAAGTCGTGGTCTATACCACGAAAGCTCCACTTTGACACCTCACACGACGCATTCGGACCAAGAATGGTCCATCTCTACCTCAAACACACCCCCGCGCGCCCCCAAAATGACCACTTTCCTTACTACCTAACAAATGCGCATGCGCAGGATAATGAAACAGGACTAGAGACCAGTCCAATCCGACGATACCACACGAAAACTTCAAAATAAGCCCTCACACGGCCAAATCGGACCAATAATGGTCCGCCTCGACCCCAAAACGTCCATTTCCATACCCTTTCTCTACTGCGCATGCGCGGAATGACGTCAGTTCAACGTCACATTCATCCCGTCGGATGCTCCCCCACGAATGCTTTACAATTATACCTCACACCACCCAGTCAGACCACTAGGAGCCCTTCTCGGCCACAAAACGTCCACTCAGCGCTATTTACCCACTATGCATGGGCACACTGAATTTTTCAAAAAAATGCACCGCTTAGCTTCAAGACTCCTCCCATCTTGTTCTACAGCTCGAGAGGTCAAAAACAAGATCCCACAAACCATATCGCAAATGACCAGGAGTGAATTGCCCAGTATGGACCTATCCACTTCGCCAGTATGGGCCTATCCAGACCAACCTGAACTTGTCAAAAAATTTCATGGCTTGGACTCGAGATCTGCAGCTCGAGACGAAGAAAACAAGATCCCACAACCCATAGTAAAATCCACAAGAAAAAAAATAATAAAAAATCCCATACATGGATTCCCCATATTCCTTATCGGTTAGGTGTAAAGTCCGCGTTCCGCTTTTTATATTTTCGGGACAAATCCCAATTTTACATACACCCATTATCCCGATCCGATCCACTGGAAACCTATATTAGCCCTTTTGGACATGGTTGATTGGGGTTTTCTCCTATTTTAGGGGTAAAGTCCGTATTTCGCTTTTTATATTTTTGTGACAATTCTAATTTTAAATGCACCCACACATAATTTGATCGCACTCGAGGAGCGCTTCACATTGATACCTCACTCAGTCCAATTCGGCCACTAGGGGCCCACCTCCGTCCCAAAACGTCTATTTCCATACACTTTGTCTACTGCGCATGCGCAGAATGACGTCAGTTCCACGTCTCACTCTTCCGTCGGATGCTTCTCCACGTATGCTTTACAATGATACCTCACTCGATCCAATCGGACCACTAGGGGCCCCTCTCGCTCCCAAAACGGCCACCCAGCGCTACTTGCCCAACGCGCATGCGTACAGTGACTTTTTCAAAAAATCAACTAATCGCTTCGGGACCCCGAATATCGTGTTCTACGTGATGAGACATGGAAAACAAAATCCCACAATCCACACCGCAATGAGCATGTATGGTTTTCCCATTAGGTTCAACATTGTCCACTGAGCCACTATGGGCCTATACAGACCTCCGTGAACTTTTAATAAAATCTCACCGCTTAGCTTCTAGTCCCCTCACATCGTGTTCTACAGCTCGAGACCAAGAAAACAAGATGCCACAGCCCAAAGTGAAATCCACAAGAAAAAAAATATGATCACCCGTATACCCGATGCAGGCATTCTCCTTGCAGATGCAAATGTGCGAATCAGGGGAGATGACTCGGAATTTGCGCCACAGAGGGTTCGTCCAGTCAGAGTTGTCTTCCTTGCCTCCAGAGGGCAGCACGGTCGATGCCAAAAGGGGAATCCCCAAAGCAAGCGCCGCCATTTTGTGTGTTTATTTTAAGCGGCGACATACTGGATAATAAACGCTCGACCCTGGGGTCACACTAATGATAGACTGGTCATAATAAAATGGTACAACACCTATAGGTTATGTTTATTACTATAAATCTTCCTTCCCATGGTTTCAGGTATTTTCTTATTTTTTTCGTGCCAATACGGTTCTGGGGAAACCTGTATGGAGAAACTGAGGGATCCCCGCTTGCCATTTTGGCTGGGCATAGTGCTGGCGATATTGTCGGGGACCATACATGCATTCTTGGAGATTCACAATGTGAGTCAATGGGCTCTCAGCCTTATTGCTGGACCGTCACGTGACCGGAAGTGACCTTTGACCTTTTGACCCGGATGTGACCTTTGACCCGGATGTCACGTGACCGGATGCCACCTTTGACCCATCATCGTGACGTCAGCTCTGCAAAGAGAATGCGACCAAAGATGCCCATTATATACTACTTGGATAGAAGTACAGTCCATCCTGAAGATTTGTTTTTTTAAGGGGGGGGGATGGATGAAGGAAAGCACACTTAAACCTACCTGCCTTGAGGTTAGGAGGTGGCATCATGCTCCCACTCGTACAAAACTTTCCACAGTTTCTCCGGAAGACGACAAATTATTTACAAGCGTCTAGTCCGTCATTCATAATTCAGCCGTCGTCCGTTAAAGAATATCCCCCTGACAATCCGTGACTTGATAAGCTATACCCTTCGAGCAGAGGATCATGGGTACATTCAAAATTGCGGCAATACCTTTGACGTTGCATTTTTATCGATTAATACAAAATGCGTGAATTTTCAATTATAAAAGTGACAAAAATTACTGTACATGTATTTCACATAATATAATTATTTTCCTATTTATCATATACTTTTTCGGAGAAACTAGCATAAATGCAAAAACGACAGAAAGCATTCATATAATATGACGTCACTGTGATATCATCTTACAGCCAGGATGAATTGGTTTTACAGGTGGCCCCATATAAATTGTGGCAAGATTCAGCTCGCTAACCCACGATATAAACACTATTTTGGGTAGATGGGGGAGGCGGAGCGAAATGGTCCCTCTCCAAGCTTGGTAGGTTTACCTGACGCCGAGAGCGTTATATATACATGAGCATGACCCGGTATTCCAACAATCAAGGCCCAACAGTTATAATTCGTTTCTGTCTGTATACCATAAGAAATTTGATATTTAGTAGGAAAGTCGATATTTCTAGACTAATAATCCTGCTCAAAATCTGCGCATGCTCATAGTTAATCTGTTTCCCCGTCCGATGGATGGGTTTGACGGTAATTCAATAAATTATGAATCACTGAATTCAGAACATCGACAATTAATTATGTATATCAGAGAATGTGTCCGATTTTCAAATGTAAGCAGTGTTGTAGCAGTGTACAATGCCTCGCGTAAAACATGTTTTACACCCACACTGACATGATTGTATCTTAACACAGATCTCAACCTTCCGACAAGTCGACAGTTGCAACGAATGCAAATAACGTTTCTCCGAAGAAGAAAATGCGGGCGTCGCCACTCTGCCATTCGAGTACCATTTCCAAATGGCGACGCGCGTCGCATACTGGCATTGCGCCTGACCCGCTTGCCATTCGGAGATCATTATAGAAGGGTGACACGCGACGTACACTCGCGTGGACCGTCCCTCATTGTGTTTTAATGGTAATCGGAGGGAGACGCGAATTTGCATCGAGTGTCGCTCGTTTGCCTTAGATTAACATTACCAAAAGGTGTCACCTACTGGAATTTTGTGTCAAGGGTGAAGCGCAACGCAAAAATGAACAATTGGAAGACCGTAATTTCTAAGGGAGCGTTCCCTTTTAAGGATAGCTATCCCCTTAGAGGGTCACAACTGGTCATTTTTTATTTATTTCTGCATTTAAAATATTCACTATTTCCTCTAACATTTGGTGGAAATATGAAATCAAAATTATAAATAGAAGTGCATCAATATTAGGTTTAAAAATTTAGTTTCCGAGGCACTGGAACAATTAAACACATTGCCTTAGCTTGGGCTTGGCTACTATTATTTTTGTCTGTTAAATTTCCCATTTCCGCAGCATTATGGTAAGCTAATTTTGATTAAAATTGTAGTTTTAGGGCCGCTTCCCATACGGATTTCGCGGCCCATGAACTCAATGTTTATTTTAATTTCACGGTACATTTCTTTGTTAATTTAAGATCTTTTGCAGCGCTAGATATTAAAATAAATAATTAAATAATGAATAACAATAACAATGAAGAAATATAAATACTAGTAAAGAAGAGTCTCTATGTACAAGTCGTTAAGTCTGTTATTGGTTACCATACTGATAAATATGTGTTATAATCGCGTGGATGATTCCTTTGTCTTGGTACCCCACAGTGCGCACAACGCCGTCCAGAAAAAACTGGGAGAACCAGGGCGTCTTCAGGATTCTTCGAGGCGAATTCCCTAACGACGCCCTTGGGAACAGTGTTGGTCCTTCCAGAAATCTGTGCCTGTAACAATTGCTATGAGTGCGTATTGGGGTACAGAACGGCAGGTCTACGTCCTATATTGCGTGAAAGTCAAAGGATCATATTCTGTGTTGAGGCGTCATTTCGGTGACATCTAAGGGGTGGTGTATCTGGTGTGGTCTAGGGTCGACTATTCTGATTCTTGATGTTCTTGCTGTGCGGCGTTGTCACTCAAGGCGCTGTTGGTATTCTTGTAATCGTCATCCGTCTTCTGTTCCAGGTCTTGTCCAACTCGTCTGTGGTCTTCGGTGTGCCTGTATCATATGAAATAGAAGGCTTGTAGTCATTCTTGTTTTCTATTGTTTTTCGATGCAATACTTTGATATATCTTCCTCTCAACAACAGGCACCCCCCGACCGTCAGTCACATAATATAAGTCGCAATATATAATTAAGTGAGTAAATAGATAAACAAATGAATAAATAACTATACATTTCGATAGATTCAGTACTAGGTGAATACACAAATAAACAGCTCTGTATTATTTCCGTGTACATTATCGTTTGATGGCCATAAAGAATTTGTAAGACAATGAGATGGACGGCCCTCAGTTTCAAGGTAACTTCGCCATCACCATTTCCTATATTTTATGCCGAATACTGCTCGCTATATGCGATTTGGCCGTGATATTGTTGTCATGAATTCGATTAGATTTGGCCATCGTTTGTTTTGCAGGACAGTGGAACAGACGGCCCTCAGTATCAAGGTAACTCCGTTGTTGCCATGCCTATTTTATTTCTAAATGTATCTGTGACATTTTGGCCGGATGTTATGTATGGATAGATTATTATGGCCATATTGTTTTGTAGGGCTATGGTGCACACGGCCCTCAGTATCAAGGTAACTCCGCTGCAACCATATCCTTGGTTGAAGTCAGAAGAATGATTTGGCCTTTATCAAATCGTGTCATAGTACTTGGTGTACTAGTGGTTGATTATGTGGGAAAAAAAAAATTGTTGGCGGTGGTATTATATACTGGAATAATAGCCAGCAGTTTTGATAACATTTATTAAGGACTTGAATACCTGATTTCTAATGGGGGGCTTAAGGTTTAATAACGCTGGTAATGTTAAGGGAGTGTTGATTTTTTTTAATTCGTTTCTAAGTGCCTCACGTTGTTGGTTATGGATTGGGCATTCAAGTAGGACATGTTCTATTGTTTCTTCTACATTGTTGCATGCGGTACAGAGTGGTGAGGTGTTTTTCAGAAGCATGGACAGATGTGATTTAAGTCCGGTTTTACCTAGTCTTAACCTGGTGATGATGCGGTCATCACGTTTATTGTCTAACAGGAATCCATGGACTTGTCTTTTCCCTCCATCAAGGATCTTATGTAACCACCGTCCACGTTCTTCTTCGTTCCATTCCTTTTGCCACTTGCTATCTATTTTGCGTCTAATGATAGTGTTGAGTTCCTTATATCCTAGTCCTATTGACACATCGTGTGTAGTTTTAGCAAGACTGTCTTTGACAGTTTTTTCGGCAGCTTCGTTACCTCTGATGTTGACATGCGCGGGGACCCAAGCTAAAATGGCGTCAAAACCCTCGTTGTGTATTTGTGTACAGATATATTCTATTTTGTGTATGAGATCAGGTCTACTGTCAGATATAGAATTTTGAATGGATGTGAGTCCACTAAGGGAATCGCTGAGTATCACAGCACGGATTGGTTTGTGCTCGATGATCCATTCGAGAGCCTTAATTATAGCAATCAGTTCACTAGTGTATACAGACATATTGTCTGGAAGTTTGAAACCATTTTGTATGTTGAGCTCAGGTATAACAAAAGCTGATCCCGTGTTATTACTTGAGTTTTTCGATCCGTCTGTATAGATTTTTAAGTAATTTTTCCAGTTTTGGTTGATATATTCAAGGGTGGTGGCTCTAATAAAGTCTGGGTTGTCCTTCTTTGTGAGGTAGTCGTGTATACTTGTGTCCACGTGGGGCGACTCTAATTCCCAGGGTGGCCTAGTGATTTTGTCTGTGTCGCTGATGTGTGCGATGGGTATTTCGTGTTCTTGGAATAGGTTATTTACGGTATAGCCGAGGGGGGCGGAGTCTTTTTCCCAGTTTTTCTTTAAATATTCATATTCACTTTTATCTTTAAAAATTTTGTGTCAAGGGTGATTATTGCCCTTAGCTCTAGTTTTTCCTGCATATTTCAGGGACAGTTCCTCTCGTCTTAAACGAAGAGGTTTCTCATTGGTTTCTATTTGAAGACCACATAAGGCGGTTCCCTTGAAGGCTCCAGTAGCTATTTTTAGAGCAGAATATTGGATGCTGTCAATTCTTTTTAGTTGTGTCTTACATGCTGATTGGTAGGCGATGGACCCGTAATCTATTTTTGACCTGATTAAAGTTTGGTATAATTTTGTCAGACTATATTTACTCGCTCCCCAGCTTGTCCCAGACACACACCTCATGAGGTTCAGGTCTTTATTGCACCGGAGGACTAGTTGGTCGATGTGGTCTTTCCATTTGAGTTTTCTGTCAAAGATCATACCTAGGTATTTAACACTATTTTTGAATTCAATTTTCTGACCTCCTAGTGTTAGTTTAACGTCAATGTGTTTATTGTTTGAAAATATAATGCCCGTTGTTTTTAGCGCGGAAAATTTGAAGCCCCATTTTACCGCCCAGCCTCTAATTGTATCTAGTGTATTTTGCATTATACCTGTCAATTTTTTTATGGAACGTGCGGTTTTCCAGAGGGCAGAATCGTCAGCAAATAGAGACTGTTCTACTTCTGGATGTTTCGTGTCAATTTCATCGGCTAGGCCATTGATGAGGATGTTAAAATGGGTGGGGCTTATGACGCTTCCCTGAGGGGTACCGTTGTCTAATTCATGGTCGGTGGATAGGGTGTGTCCTATGCGAACTTTAAAATTTCGATTGTTTAGGAAGTTTTTTTAGCCAGTGTTGCATTATTCCCTTAATTCCAAGTTTGCTTAATTGAATAATTATGCCGTCTTGTCATACAAGGTCAAATGCTTTTTCTATGTCTAGGAAGATACCTAGTGTGTACTGATGTTTGGCATTCCCTTTATTGAGTGTTGTAATCTGGCTATATGGTCTAACGTACTTGTTCTTACGAAAGCGCTTTGAGTTTTGTTTAATAAGTTGTTGTTTTCCATATGAAATTCCAGTCTATTCTTTACCATGGTTTCCATTATTTTGCATAAATTTGAAGTGAGAGAAATTGGGCGGTAAGAGTTGCTGTCGGATGGATCTTTACCTGGTTTTGGGATTGGGATAACGATAGATGTTTTCCATTTACTTGGAAGTTGTTTGGTCTGCCAGCTGACATTAATTAGTTTTGATTGATTGAAATTGTAGTTTAAGGGCCGCTTCCCATTCGGATTTCGCGGCCCATCAACTCAAATGTTTTATTTGGATTTCGCGGTACATTTCTTAGTTTTTTTAATATCTTTTCCATCGTTAAATATATAACTAAATAAATGAATAAATAAATAAATAATAAATAACAATGAGAGATTAGTAGGAGATATAAATAGAAGTAAATAAGAATTGCTATGTACAAGTTCGTATGTCTCTTTCTGGTTTTTGGTTAAGTTATGCTGATAGATATGAGTTCACTGTAATCGCGTGGATGATTCCTTTGTCTTGGTACCCCTTTGTACGCACAAAGCCGTCCAGAAAAAACTGGGAGAACAATGGGCGTATTCAGGCTTTTTCGATTCGACTTCCCTAACGACGCCCTTGGAAACAGGGTGGGTTCTTCCAGAAATCTGTGCCTGTAACAATTGCTTGGAGTGTGTATAGGGGCAGAGAACGGCAGGTCTACGTCCTATATTGCGTGAAAGTCAAAGGATCATATTCTGTGTTCAGGCGTTAGTTCGGTGTCATCTATGGGTAGCGTGTAGGTAGTTTCAAAATTAGCTTCTGTGTTTTATTTGGTAGGTGTTTAAGGATCGTGTATCCTAGTTGGTCTTCACCAGGTGAGCTCTCTTTTTTACAGTGTATAGCTTTGCGTTATTCATTAATGTTGAAGTCTGCATTGAGATGGTAAGCTAATTATCTATTAGTCCTATTTATTTACATTAATCTACCCCCTTCTGACCAAAACCATGCAAACATCCATATTTTTGTTTCTAAATATAACAGTGACGCTTCACTCAGACACCCGCCGTGAAGTGATCTAAACAGGTGTAAACAATTCTCAGCTGAACAAGTATTAGCAAGTTTTTAAAGTTTTAATTGGACTTTAAACTGCCTTGATGAAAAAAACTTAGTGTAATAGTTATCCAGAATAAACAGGAATTCGAGTAGGTCACATTAGACAGATTAAAAATGTATTTGACATTAGAATTCAAGCAAAACATTTGGATTAATTCATCAGATGTATAGCTGGACGCATTTTTCCCGATTTCTAGCCTTTCATTTTTGTACAAAATCCGAGATTTAAACGTTTATTTCTCGAAAAGTATCCATGCTATGCTTTTGAAATTTGGCATGCTTGTTACTAAGGTGATCTAGTAAACCTTTTTGTAAGTTCGGATTAGTTTTTTTAATTATTCAACTTTTGAGACAAACGACCGTAAAATAGTACGTTTTTTTCAATTTATTTTAGTAAAATAGCTGTAAAAACAAAACCAGGCAAAAATGTAAAAAAAAAATGAGATCGAGTTTACTAGTTCGAATTGTCTCCTATCAAGGTATACCATTAAAGTTGAAACAAGACCAACAGTGTTCATGAAATTTCAATTGAAAAATGGACGCTATTGTTTTCATTTAAATTTTTTAAAATTGGAATATTTTCTACACAGTAGAAGCGTCGGTTAAACAAATCATATCGTTGGAATCCGTACCATGTACGCTTTCATAAAATATATAGTTTATTATGGTTATCTTGTATATTTATTGATACAGATGACAAATTGTCACAGGGGTGCAAAAAGTGCCTCTAAGGGGATAGCTATCCTTAACGTTCGTTTATCCATGGTTTAAACCATTTCGTTTAAACCATACCACGAACGATGGGTGTATCGTTGGTTCGTTTTTTCAAAAAGACCGTTGAAAAAACGAACGAAGAAAGAACCATTGCGTTCGTTCGATGGTTTTGTGTAGAGTTTCCAAGACTGTGACTTGCTGGAGAAAAAACGATCGAAAGTATTTCCGCCTGAGTGACGTCACACTAAGACACGCCCACGCGCTGCTTGACTGACTGTAGCCCATACTTGTAGGCCGTTAAACCGTCGATAACAGGCCTACCGGTATTTTCCAGGTACTACACCCGGTACTCTATTAAACTGACCACGGTGTGTGTGCATTCTGACGAGGATTAATAAATATAATCTATCATCGACTATTCAGTGTTTTAACCCAAACATTGGGACTGCTGATTTAACGATGAGAAGTCGTACACATGATCATTCTGTTCAGAATATTTCAACCTAACCACAAGTGAGAACCTACAGAGAGATTCATTCTGTTCCGATAACTGGTATATAGTTTGTCTTATTTTATACAATAGGCTGTCGGCATAAAAAAAAAGATATGTAATGTTATTATTATTAACCCATGTGTGGGCCCAATGCTTTCTTATTATATGGAACCACTTTGGTTACATTTGAGAAATGCGTGTTAGTCAGTTGGTTTTCGTTTCTCTTAGTGTAGTTTCAGATTGTTTTAATAGTGAGCTTTTCTTTCTATCTAAAATAGCAATTGAAACAAAATGTGGCTACTGTGGATATTTGTGAAAATAAAAAAGGTAACATGAAATGGTGAGGACAGGGATAAGACTGTTACATTGAGAGTGACAAAGGATTACTATTTGTATATAATGTATTGTTTGTTATTAATGAGAATGCAGATTATATAATTAGAAAGAATAAGAAAAAGTATTATGATTAAGCGAATCCGCGACAGTTCGACATTCCTGCACAAAGTAAAGAGTACGACATTTCGACACACGACATTTCGGCACTTTTTTTACATGCCAAATCATGTTAAAAATAAAAAAAAAATCTTTTTTTAACATATGTTAACATATAAACATATCATTTTAATGGTTACCAAGTTGTAAAGCCGAAATGTCGCGGATAATCGTGAGCAACTATGATAACCTACAACTTAGTAACCTTAAAAAATTATATATGGTGAACATATGTTAAAAAAAGAATGTGAAAATTTTGACTTTTAGCGCAATTTGGTCTGACAAAAAGGGGTGCCGAACTGTTGTACTCTTCACTTTGTGGGAAAATGTCGCGTGCCGAAATGTCACTTGCCGAAATGTCGCGTGCCGAAATGTCCTGACACCGATTAAACACGGATACAGTAAACGTCTTACTATCTGACCACTGAAATTAAATATTACATAATCCCGGCCCCCATCCACGGCACCGAACAACTCATCTCAGCCTAGCCAACATTTACCAAAATTTCTTGTATTGTTGAATGATTGATATTATTTGTATTTAAATTCAGTTAAAAAATACGCTTGTTTGAGTATTATAGATTGATCCTATCTTGCAGCGATTTATGAAGAATTGAATGTCTATTTTCGATGTTAACACAATTTAGTGTTATTCTTAAAATAACCATTTTCATTTCAAAGTTATTAATCATTTGAAATGCCATCATGCCATGTATTTTGCGATTAAATAAGCGTGGCTTGATGTTTACAGCAAAATTTGTCTACCTGCCCTATGCATGTAACGGCTCACATGGTTCAGTGAAATAGAACATCGCCGGGCTCGAGCGCTGGTTGGTAAAACTGAGGTATGATATATGCCCTCACTGAAGCGAAGACCATGCATGGGAGGTGATGAAGTGTACGAGATTCTGCAAGTCTAGAATATAATTACATATGTTCTTCTCAAAGTATATCAGAATTGGAGAAAATCTTTATTGATAAATATTTATTTGACAGCAGCTTGATTTGATGCTTCGTTAGAGATTCCCCCGTTATTCATACAAATGATGACATTGAAGACCACAGGATGGACTGGTAATTCGATTGAAATTATAGTTTAAGGGCGGCTTCCCATACGGATTTCGCGGTCCACCAACTCAAATGTTTTATTTACATTTCACGGTACATTTCTTAGTTCATTTAAGATCTTTTTCAGCGATAAATATTAAAATAAATAATTAAATAATATATAACAACGAGAGAGCAGAGGGAGATATAAATAGAAGTAAGGAAGAATCGGCTAATTCACTCGAAACCGGCGAATTTTAACATGATTGATTGATTGAAATTGTAGTTTATGGGCCGCTTCCCATTCGGATTTCGCGGCCCATCAACTCAATGTTTTATTTGAATTTCGCGGTACATTACTTTGTTTATTGAATTTCTTTTCCAGTGCTAAATAAATAAATAAATAACAATGAGAGATTAGTAGGAGATATAAATAGAAGTAAATAAGAATCGCTATATGTACAAGTTCGTAAGTCTCTTTTTGGTTTTTGGTTAAGTTATACTGGTAAATATGAGTTCACTGTAATCGCGTGTATGATTCCTTTGTCTTGGTACCCCTTTGAACGCACAAAGCCGTCCAGAAAAAACTGGGAGAACCATAGGCGTAAGGACGCCCTTGGGAACAGGGTGGGTTCTTCCAGAAATCCGTGCCTGTAACAATTGCTTGGAGTGTGTATTGGGGCACAGGACGGCAGGTCTACGTCCTATATTGCGTGAAAGTCAAAGGATCATATTCTGTGTTAAGGCGTCAGTTCGGTGTCATCTATGGGTTAGCGTGTCGGTGTGGTTTAGGATGTGATGTTCTGGTTCCGGGGGTTTCTTGTTGTGCGGCGATGTTGGTATTCTTGTGATCGTCATCCGTCTTCTGTTTTCAGTCTTGTCCAGCCCGTCTTTGGTCTTCGGTGTGCCGTGAGGTGCTGTTTAAAATTTTTTGTCGTCGTCAGTGTTCTGTTTGTTGTCTGTTTGATGAGGACCTTCATCGTGTTCATCTCCATTTCTGAAAGTATAAGATTTTAACATGAACGCTCGATTTAAGTTTTTGAGCACTTCATGTCAGCGTCCTCATGGACAAAGCAGTATCGTTGATAGTAAAACGTGTGACCGTATGTCCAAAACTTCATTGCGCCCTGAATTGGGCGTTAATTACTTTCATTATTTACTAGACACAGGAAATCAGCAACAAATAAAACAAGGTAAGCATACTATTATGGCACGCCTGCTAACAATGTTGTTTGAGTTTCAAAGAAATTAACCCCTCCGACCCATTCACTTCGCTGTTGTTTGAAGTCAACGGTTTTTCGCAGACCGACTATGGTGTGACGTGTGAATCATCAACACCTTCAGTTCCGATTGTCAAGCAGTCTTATAATCTCTTTGGCAGAGAATTCGTCTACGGGGTGTTCATGTTGAGTTAATTTGGGAACAATCGGACCTAACTGAGAAGAAAACAAATACAATAATATAGATTCATGGAAAAAAAGTTAAACTCTTCAATTCCAGTTAGTAGTTTTGCGTCCGGCTTACAATTATTAGAGGTCAGTAGCCGAGTGAAATAAACATCACTAAGCCAGACTGAGTTGAATTTGCAATCAACGCCTCTAAGTACTACCCGACATGAAACTGACTGCTTCACACAGTGAAACTAACAACGCGCACCGCCAATGGCCGACATATAAAAACAACTCTTTAAGCGGAAGGTAAATAATTCATATTGTTTTCTGCGATTCAGTATCAACAGGTCATTTATGAAGGAAGCACAAATGACATGTCGATTTCTTTTCAAAATCGACCGTAGTTCATGTCTTATTTCGCGTTATGACGTTAAACACTCCATGGTTGTCGGTTATGTTCTATGTATTCTGCAAAAGAGGCAAAGAATACCCTAAATATGTCATTTATTCAGCGTCGGATATGCAATTAATTATCCAAGTAAGAGAATATAATTCAAATATATATTCATTAGAGATAAATGAAACGTTTTATTTCAATTGGATTAGGAAAACCTCAGGACATCGTCATACCGATTAAACGTTCAATAGTATGGTAGAAAGATGTTTAAAAAAAAAATCTTTGTCGGGGTTCCATTTTGGGCCGCGATATGCGTATACGACGAGCGGTCCCAAAATTTGGTGCCCGCACAACAATCCGATCGTCCGAGAAGCTACGAAATGGCCAAAGATACGGACATATAGAAACCGTGACCCCCTTCCAGATTACCAATAAAGGACGAGTTGCAGTAAGATGGATTTCTGTCCTATAGGTGTTGCAGTAAGGAACAAACTTTTCGTTTCAGCAGTAAAACTGCCAACTTCGAATATTTAAAAGTAAAACAGTAGCTGGATATACACGAGAAAAATCGATCCAAAATTATGCATAATGTGCAAGTGAATAGGATGTAAAAACGTGCAAATGTGCGTTTTTTGCACTTTTGGGGGGAATTCCCAACTGTTTTCCTGAATTCCTGAAAAAACACCTCGCAAACCAAATTCATTCTGATACTAATTTCGTTATTATATAATAAAGTTTCATGTGTGTTAATTTCATTTTGGTTCAACAAGTGTTTTTTGATAAATATTGAAAAAACAATTCGTTGTTTTTTGCAACCGGGTACGAAGTGTTGCAATTCCAAACACGTCTATGGAAAAAGCAATTACGCCAGTGGCCGTGTGGTAAGTTCGTATTCTTCGGAGAATCATAGTTTACATTTGTGAGTTCGAATCCTCTTTTTGATATGAATATTTTTTTTGTATTCATAAACACTTGAGATTATTTTCTTCGAATTATGGAGCATAATAGAACTTTAAAATGTCTTCATTGATAATTAAAAGTGTAGCTGTATTTATAATTCGAATTTGACAAAAGTATATAATATGCGTGTTGGTTAACTGTTCTACGTTCAAGTCGGCCTTCGAACTTTTTTATTTGTCAATTTTTACTCAGAACTATTATGTTGAAGGCATCATAATCAGAGTAGCCGATTTATATATTTTTTGAGTGATCGGCTGCTGTCGGCATGAGTGTCACATTTGGAAAAGTGAAATGTGAACTGTGTGAGAGTTTTACCATCAGGCCAAACAAGAAAAGTATCTGTTTCACAATTTCATTGGGCTCAGGGTGCATGAGCGCATGATATGGGCATAAAGGTCTCGATTTTCCAGCGATGTAGAGGGCGGTGCGACAGATCTACTCGAGGAAAGAGTGAACCAGCAACACCCACTGTTATGTCTCCCACTCACACAACACAGGCTCGCGCGATGCATTCTTCTTCCCTTTGAACGTGTCAGAAGGTCAAGGGCAAAGTGTTTGCAAAACATGAAGTTTGTTCCACCTGAGGTCCAATTGGATATATTCATTTGACAGGCGATTTTCGTACCAACAGGAGTTATTTGTTGCACCAGTCATTTGATTGGAAGCCACTTGAGCAAAGGGCATGAAATTGACGAGCGCAGTTTAAAGAATCAAAATAAAATGAAATTGTCGGATAAATGACGAGGTAAAATTGATTAAAATACTAGACTAAAAAAACATATTTAGAGTTACGTTGTGTGTGAAACAATAAATTCGTTTCGAGCGGCCTAACCTTGAAACCGGTGTCATTTATTTTTAGACCTGGGGATTCCGCTGTTCAGCACAGCGTCACAGATCTTCCACATAATAGCGGCTTGACAATAGACGGTCAGCGTAGTACCGCACGCTATCTTACCGCAACTAGCCCGTTCATGTCCATTTTGAAAACCGGGACGTTTCGATCGAAATAGAACGGAGAGGAATCCGAGAGGCGTCACCAGGGGCCCCGGATCTGCCCTCCCGGTTTCAGCCGAGAAATTTCTCGACCCATCTCGAAGGCATCGAGAAAGCACCTCGATTAATTGGACGTGACCACTTATGGGGCCTTATAATTCACGCGCCATTCTGAACGTATTTAGTTCAAGAACTCAAATAAGATCGCTGTTACATTTAACATGCACGTTCGGCTGACTGTCGGTGGTGCCACTAATAATACAACCTGTAACTACTTTCCGCGAAAGTCGTTCATTCCGAATTGAGCCATATTTTCCAAAGTAAGATCAATTTAGTTGCAACTGGAATAAAATATATCAACATTAGGTTAAAGTTACGGTAGAATTAAACAACAACAAACTTAACAAAATGCCAAACTATACCCAAATAGTCACCCTAAAATTAAATAGAATTAAAAGTATTAATCACAATGGACAAACACCAATAAAGATTCAGACAATAAAATCCTAACACAATGCTGCTTTTAATTATTTGTCATATGTCAAAAATGCATATACATGCTAACATGTATATTACAAAATGTTAATAGAGGAAGAAATAAATATTAAATATGAAGATTTATTTTTGGGAAGGAGCGTTGAAGGAATTACGGAGCTTATGAATGTGGTAATATAGCGACCATGGAAATATAGATATTCAACAGTATAATACATGATATCGTGGGATTCGGGGCTGGTGTATCGTTTGTTCCTTCACGTACATATAGCTATCAATATAATAGACTCTCTATATAATACAAATTCAGATAACAATAAATAATGCGATCAAGGATGGGCAAAGAGATAGCATTCAAGACGAACCGAATAATCAGTGTCTGACGCGAGGGTATCGGCTCAAACCGGGGCAAAACATGTGCATTAGTTTCTTTTGTCTTCTAATTATGCAGCTCAACCTCAACATCTAGTTACACGTATAAGTATTTTACTGCCTGTCCAAACGTCAGAGAATTCAGCATTGAATTAACGGATTCTTCTCTCAGTGCCCACGCTCGCGTTCTTAGGTTGGATAATGCGAACATCACGTGATTGTATTATTGCGCCTTTACAAAGAAGGGAAGAAACGCAATGGTTTTCTGTAAAACGAACGACTCCTTTCACTGGCGAACGAACCAATGCGTTGAATGTTTTTTTCACTGGTTTTCCACGAAAATCAAAACGATGGGTGTAGAACAACTTGTTTTTTTCCCAGCGATTTAAAAGAACGAAGCAAAAACGTTAATTGTGAACGCTACCTAACTAAGACACAATTTCAGGAACCTATTATCTGATAGAATAGTATATACAACCTGGTTCAACATTTCACCTTTCGTATGTTGTAAAAATACTTCCCTGCATGATCATCTGACTGTTTCTCTTTTCAGCCGGCACACAGAAACGCCAGGACTCACGAGTTGATAGATGGCCTGTGTCTGTCATGCCCCACAGATCCGAAGCAAGTCATAATTTATTCCATCTGTGCAGAACTATTTTTTTATTCCATCTGTGCTGAACTATTTCTTTTCTTGTGTGTGTTGCTTGATACAACTTGTCATTTTATTAAACGCCATGACTCACGAGTTGATAGATGGCATGTGTCTGTCATGCCTCACAGATCCGAAGCAAGTCATAATTTATTTCATCTGTGCAGAACTATTTTGGAGTTAACGGATGACGCCTTCAGATCCAGCGTCGAGAGTAATATACACAAGTTGTTCACGGATGGAGCAGACCCTGATTTTAGATACAGCGGTAGTACACCTCTTTGTGAAGCAAGCCTGCATGGAAACTTGGTCATCGTTGACTCTTTGCTTCTTCGTGGGGCAAAGGTGAATATCCAAGATGAACACGGAGAAACGCCATTACACCTGGCGTTGTTCCATGGACATGACGACGTCGTGGACTCCCTGATTTATCATGGCGCTTACGCCAGCATCAACAACAAATTTGTAGCATGTCATAATCTATTCCATCTTTGCAAAACTATTTGGCCGTTAACGGATGACGCCTTCAGATCCTGCGTCGAATGTAATTTACACAAGTTGCTCACGGATGGAGCAGACCCTGATTTTAGATACAGCGGTAGTACACCTCTTTGTGAAGCAAGCCTGAATGGAAGCCTGGTCATCGTTGAGTATTTGCTCTTTCATGGTGCGAAGGTGGATATCCAAAATGGAAATGGAGAAACGCCATTATACCTGGAGGCGTTCCATGGAAATGACGACCTCGTAGAATACCTCATTTTTCACCGCGCTGACGCCAACATCGAAAACAGCCAAGGCTATTCACCTCTGATGGCTGCTCTGGGAAATGATTACATAGATATTGCCAAATTTCTCACACAAAAGAGCGGGCAAGTAAATATAATGTATGGTGATTTGCCTTGGATAATGTATCTTATAACGGAAGAAGAGGATCTCATATCTGCAAAATATGCACTGGACGCAGGAATATCGCCTTATTACTGTGACATCGCTATTGGTTTTGGAAACAGCGGAATCTTCCTCGAAAGTGAGTGGCTATGCTACTTTCAGCAATTATCGATGGCTGGCTTCAAAATCACTTTGTGTGATATGGACTTGCTTAAAAATTGGTTCAAGTTGGGATTGTCTAGACATGCCAGACCATTTTATTCTCCGAGGGCACTTACAGAAGCAAAAATTCTAGGAGAATACCTAGTAAAACAGCGCAAAACGGTACCCCCCTTAGATTATTTGTGTCGAACTCGCATTCGCCATGAGCTTGTATTTTCACGAACAAAAGGCCACATTCGTCAGAAAATCGACTTATTGCCTTTACCTGGACGGTTGAAAACATTCCTGAAATTAGACGAAGATTAGTTTTAAAAGGACGCATTGTTCTAACACATTTGCAGTATAGCATTATGAGACAAGGTATTCATATGTATTCATACTGGAAATATACAGCAATCCATTGATGCCTGGCCATACAATGACCATACAGCATTGCAAGCCCAGTATTCGTCTATTGATACCTGACCATGTAATGACCAGTATGTCCAGTGTGAGGAACGTTATCATAGGTGCATGTACAATGTTATCCTACATGTGTATAGTGCATGTATTGTACTTGTATATAGTATATTGTTTTAGTACGCCTGTCCAAAATGCGGACGTATTATGTGATGGTGATCACCGTCCGTCCGTCTGACCGTCCATTCATGTCCGGTCTATATTTGGAGCAGATGTCCATCTATAATTTCATTTTTTTTGTGAGTGGATACCCCATGAGCGAACGATGTGTCGTGTACCAACATAGAGATCTACGTCAGAGGTCAAAGGTCCCTGATCAAAAAATGAGAAAATCGTTGAACCGTTCGTGTCTTTTTCAGCTCGCCGTATACGAAGTAGGCGAGGTATTGGGAGAGAGAGGGGGAAAGTGGCGGCGTCGGTGTCGGTGCCAGGGTTGGTGTCGGTGTCGTTATCAGTGTCCGTTTAAGGTTTTATGTTTAGCACAACGTTAAACTCAAGCTGGAGGGTTAATATTTCTTGTTTAGGCTGGACTTAGAATAATTTTGACTTCTTTTGGACACTGAAATTTTTCTGGGTTAATCTTTTTTATTTAGGCTGGACTTAGAATAATTTCGAGCCCCTGGTGGTTTGGAATTTTGTGTCGCCTTTAATGAAGGACACCATTTCCTTCAATTTTGGTATCGAATCCCATTCCACATCATGATTTAACCTAAAGCTTTTGCACGAACCATATTTGTCCAGGCATTTCACACCCACATCTCAGACCAAATTTTAATTGTACATGTATTCATAATGACATGTATAAGCTTACTTTTGGAAAAAAGGTAATTTTTATTTCAAGTTTTATAATATAGTTCATCTTTCAATCCAACTTCAACATCACTGACAAAGAAGTCAAATTTTTATAACAATATGTATTGTCATTGCCAGTGATGTGCAACCTGAAGGGCTCGATCTTTATGCGAAGCTGCATGTTATTGACAAAACCCAAAACGGCGAGCTGCCGGGTTACACATTACCCTTGTTGTTGTGTTGTTGTTGTTGCCCTCGACATCACGTACGTCGCAGATTTATACCAACACCTATTATGCGCACTTTGCACACAGTTGAATGTGCCTAATTGCTCTCTTGATAAATAAATGTTATCATTTTATTCGTTTGTAAAAATCACGAGAGTCTATGAGAATTTGTGCGTATTTTTGGTACACAACTTTCCAAAAAATACTTCCCGGTCTATTACTAAGAAACTTAGATCGTATATGCTTGTGTCTGAGAGTAAACCATGCACAATCTCGAAGTACAGGCTTTCATATATTGGAATCAGAATGGTTCTTAAATCGTTACGATTTCTTAGACCCATATTTGAAATTAATCTTAGTATTAAATTAATTTCTTTTTACTGGTGGGTTATGAACAGATCTGGTGTGTGTTCATTTTCCAGGGAAGACGATCAGAATGACTCTCGTCCGAGACGAAATGGGTGAGATCTTCTCTAGCATGCTTGCACAGGTTTTATTTTGGGAGATATTGACTTCAACAGACTTGTGTACGATCAAGACAAATATCAAGTCTGGAGTTATGTAATCGTCTGCTACTAGTTTGGATTGCCTAAGGAACACAGTACCCAGGCGATGGTGTAATTCTCGCCGAGAGCTATTTTTTCAATCAAGACCTAACTATAGCCCCGTCTCCTTCTCAGCGGACATCCGACCTTGAGACGTCCTTTGTCTAGACATAGTCCAGTGCAATCGACTCTATGGGCTACGGTTTCACTCATTTATAGACTGCTACTGGTCTTCATCCACAGTCTTTTACTTTACTTCGACGGACTTTGACTTCTCCCTTGGCTATCTTAGCCGTCCTTCTTTTACTATTACTTCGTCCAAAACAGCTCTTCGGTCTACATCATTGTAAAATTAAATTAATTTCTTTTATTGAGAGATTAAAAATAAAATAAAAAATTATCTGCATAATTTTTATTGTCATAATTAACTGGATGATCATTTTATACTTCTGTGGCGGACTGGTAAGTATGTGACCTCCATTTTATATTGATTCTGCATTGAACATTGATTTCATGGGTTATTATGTAACACCAGTGATCTCTTTATGGATCATTTGATTGGTCAGTCCAGATTGTGGAATTATGAGGCATGTTCTTGGACTACGCCACTGCCTTCCAAGACCATGTTTCCTCATTCACCCGTCCGCTATAGATCGTCCTTCATTTCAGATTCCGCAGCGACACTTTGGGCTCTGACTTTACATCGACCTAAGTCTCTTCAAACTCGATCGGCTTCACTACATCTTGTGGTTTGGAACGACAGACTCTACTACACTATGTGCTATGGTTTCATCTGAGCCTCGACGATGTTTTCAAAACTTGATCGTCGTTTGTCGTCCGCATCATTAGTTCTCCTGTTCGGAAGTTATCACCTTCACGGTTCATACTTTATGTAAGTATCACGGGACAATCAAATCTGGGGATAACAACGTGTCTAGATCTGTGCACCTGCTAACGACTCCGGACCCAGACAGTAGTCCCTACATGAAGTATCGACGTCCGTTCACGGACGTCAACACTGGAGTATGGATGCGTTTATGTTTGCGGATAGATGGCATACTACTACCTTCGTGTCGGAGATGTCCGAGCCTACAAGTTTCTGGTGCTCTATCTCCGGTATGGTTTTCCATGTTTACTTCTTCCAGACAAATCTCCTTACCGGACTGTCATTGGATTAAGTATTGAAGTTTTCCCAACCACTCACCCTTTCCCTCCGCATGGATAGAGTTGTCAGGTTTGGATCTCTTTCCCTTAACCATCTGGTATTCGGCAGCCATTACAGCTCTGGGAGATTTTGCCACCTGTCGCCACCGCCTCATGTCATGATGACGTCAGTTTCATGTGATTGGTAA
>JAVTVY010007311.1:0-47161 GCA_036873755.1 Hanleya hanleyi | reverse complement strand
CCCGTCCACGTGCGAACTTAACATTGATACGTCAAAGTTAAAATCAAAAAGCAAAAAACGGACAAGTCGAGGCAATTTTCAATATTTGATTTTCATTTTTGCGTCAAGCAAAACGAAAAACGAAAATTGAAAATTGACTGTCAAATATCAATTTTCGTTTTTTGTTTTTGTAATCCCAGAATCAAAAATTAAAAATTGACGGTCAAATTTCAATTTTTGATTTTAAGATCACAAAAACAAAAAACGAAAATTGAAAATTGACGGTCAAATTTCAATTTTTGATTTTAAGATAACAAAAACAAAAAACGAAAATTGAAAATTGACGGTGAAATTTCAATTTTTGATTTTGAGATTACAGAAACAAAAAACGAAAATTGAAAATTGACGGTCAAATTTCAATTTTTGATTTTGAGAAACCAAAAACGAAAAACGAAAATTGAACTGTGCAAGGTTACACGGACCAGTTTACTGTGAAAGTAACTTTTTTGAAAACTCGGGGACAAATCGGTGCATCCAGCCTCGTGAAATCTTGATGTATTCCGACGCAAGCCGAATTAGTGAAGAGAAAAACCTGGATGCACAACGCGCTTGATGAAAGGGCTGAAATGACATGGGGCGTCTCCTAATTAATATATGTTTGTGTTAGCTTACACTGAGAGAGCCTGGCAATCAGGAATTTGCTATGGCATAGACGTAATGTTGGATTTTCAAACCACCTCACCATGTATTTCGTGAATACTAGAAATTACTCCAATGTATGCAATACGGTCTAGGGGAAACTTTCGCTCTGTTCCAGCATAACAATCAAATGCATACAGGGATACAGCCTTCCAAGATTATAGCAATTGCCAATGCTTACTGGAATAGATAGATGGTTGAATTGTGTGGTTAGCAGTGCAATCAAGTTTAGATTTCGCATCAAACTCATCTTGCTAAAGCATGATTATCATTGTACAATACAAATTCAGTAAGTTCTCTTCCCAAGTTCCAAGTTCCAGCTCCGTAGTTCCAAGCTCCAGTTCCCCCAAGCTCCCCTTCCGAAGTTTCAAGCTCCAGTTCCCCCAAAAGCTACAGTTCAAAAGCTCTCAGACCCAAGTTCTCCCAGATAAAAAGGCTTGAGGGGTAATAAATGACAAGCTCCATGGTTTTAGGAAGATCGCTACCGGTACTATTCAACATCTAGTACTAAACCTCTCGTAATACAGGGCATTTCTCCTAATAATAATATGTTTCGGTAAATTTTTAGCATCGGCGGGTCTTTTTTTGTACCGGTCATTACCGTTCGGCGGTAAGTGTGCATGGAAATTGAGGCAAGCAGAACATTTTGATCTATCATATA
Source organism: Hanleya hanleyi (assembly GCA_036873755.1). Classification (NCBI taxonomy): domain Eukaryota; kingdom Metazoa; phylum Mollusca; class Polyplacophora; order Lepidopleurida; family Hanleyidae; genus Hanleya; species Hanleya hanleyi. Next base: position 45,822 of record JAVTVY010007311.1, on the reverse strand, counting down.
CAATTGGCAATATTTGATGCTGACAGTCCACAATGTAAACTCGAAGAAAAATAAGATGGATTAAAACAGTTATTAAACTTCACACACATTTCTTTGTAACGTCGCATATCCTTTCTGTATGTAGACCTCTGCTGGCCAATAATTGAAAGTTGACATGATCATTTGCTCCCGAAAACTTAAAATGACTCGAATATAAATTTTTCCGCTCTCATTGCTGGTATACAGAAATGATAAATAAATCATACAAACCTGGAGTCGGAATCCATCTCTATGTTTCCTCCTTTTAGCCTTTGCTATACCCTTTATACATCTGCAACATTCCTTGTGTTCAGTTCCAGTGTAATTTCAGAAAATGAAGCTTTTTGATGATTCACAGATATCAAACTACTGCACCTTTCCCTGGATTCAGTCAGAAATCAGCCTTATCCTATTTGTAAGCAATTTTATTACATCCCTATCTCCAGTCCATTATGATGAGTCAAATTCCATTATTTGATTTAGATAATTCCTGTCCAGAGTCTACCTCTCAGGGATTCCCCACCTGGACTGTCATATATCCGTCACTATTACGCAACCAAAGTTATGTTGTGTCTATATTCTGGATTATCACTTTGTTTCATGTGCAGCGATTTAGAGACCTGGCAGTCTTTGACTTATCTTATGCACATATTCTCACTAGGTCGCCCACAACGTGTGTAAACACGGTAATCTGCTCAAGGAACATAATCAGTTTATTGTCAATGTGTGTAATTCTAATAGTACAGGGGCTCCAATTGTGTGTGTGTGTGGGGGGGGGGGGGGGGGGAGGAGGGACGTCAACTTCACGCTTGCCAGAACTACATGGCGTGTTTGTAATCATCGCATCAGCTACAAACGGTAATTAACTATTATGTCATTTTATTGATGCAGTTCGGTTTCACAGAAAGCCATAATCAACGGTTGCAACCACCGATAGGTGGACGTCCATGGCTCTGTATAATACAATTCAAGTTTTCAAAAGTCGACAAATAGAAATACGAAGCTGCGCATCTGAAAACCCCTCGGCACTGGGCGCCAGCCATTCATAATTTATTCAATTTGAACCAAGGTGTCAGGAACACCAGGCTGTCAAGTGACAAATATACTGATTATCAAAAATGTTGCAATTAGAAATGGTCCCTAAGGTTTCCATCCAATCAGAGAAACCAGTATTCATTACATAAGTCTCTTGATGCATCGATGATGTATACAGCATTTGAACGGTATCAGAGATAAACAGCATTAATGATGTCGCATAAATTAAAATGGCCGTCCATCCTTCTCGCCACTCAGAGGGGCTGATATGTTTATTCATTCATGCAAGTCTCTTCAGACATCGATGCTGTATACCAAGTTTCGTATTTCAATGATGTATATCTCTGATATAATTTAATTTTAAGTGTTCTATACCGTATAGAACATTTAAAATTAAATTGTATCAGAGATATACATCATTGAAGATTTTGCATAAATTAAAGCTGGCCACCAAGATTTCCACGCAAACCAGATCTGTTATTCATCGTAAGTCTCTTGATGCATCGATAATGTATACCAAATTTTACATTGAGCAGTTGAACGGTATCAGAGAGAGAGATCATTAATGATTTCGCATAGATTAAAGATGACTGCCAAAGTTTCCAACCAATCGGATCCAGATTCAATAGGGCTCTGGTTCACGAGCATATGGGTGTGCACTGCAAGTTTGGTGTGCCTAGGGTAAGCCGTTTTAAAGATATCTGGGTAACGAGAAAGGTGTGATGGACTGACGGATGGACGTATACATGTATGACAACGCAATTTGGCCGAGGGATAAAAACTCGAAACAATGCTGACGATTTTATGAATTACATAACTGAGAAATCTTTGAAATGAAACTAATTGCCGTCTTTTCGCGGTTTTCGCGGAATCGCGGTAATTCGATATATATAGGGTACCTGTATCTAGTGATCAAGGGGGTCAATGCGACAGTCCGAATCATAAGGGGAACAAGACTGGTATATGATGAATACAAGAAATTTGATGACCGGTCCCATTTGTCATGTTTGAAAAAGAAAATTTAGTCGCGTTATCATCGGCTTATTGCCGATGTGTTGACCGAATAGCCCCAGTCAAATCATACCACGATACTACATTTGTTAGTGCACACATAGCTCGAAAAGTTCTGTTTCAACATAATATTTAGCAAATCATCCAATTATTTCTGCATAAAGGCATGGTAATGTTCCCCCTCTACTCCTTACTCATTTTCCCTGATTCCCCAGCTATCCTGACGCGTATTCACGGTCTTCCGACCTCCAAAATTGTAATAAGATGGGCATTTGAATTTGAGAGAGAAGGATGGTCACTTTCTGTGACCTCCTAGCTATCCCAGCGAAGTTTCACAACAAAAGAAACCGGTCGATTGTAAAATTATAAGACGGAAGTGTGTAATCTAAGTTCCTTTACAGAGGATAGACAGGACTTTCTTCCATTTAAAGTTATTTTCCATGGGCGATCTGTGCTATCCTGAAGGATGTTTTCACAAACTTCTAATCCCCCCCCAAAAAATGTTGGTTCCAGTAGGTGTTAGATGCGGCTTATTTTAATCTGTAATCTATAATCAGTGAGCTCCACAACAATTCAAAACAGGTGTTGAACAGGCTAGACAGTAACATTATAATAAGTAACATTATAAGATTGACAATGGCATATGTGTTATACCTCTTAAACAACCAGATGTGTATCATATCTGGGAGCTTTGGTGCTTGGAGCTTTTGAACTGTAGCTTTTGAACTTTGGAGGTGGGGCTTGGGGGAACTGGAGCTTGGAACTACCGAGCTGGAACTTGGAACTTGGGAACTAGGGAACTTGGGAAACTTGAAACTTGAACTAGGGTGTCCCTTGGTTTAGACCAGTACTGAGGGAGATAATTTAAGTATGGGAGAAATCAGCATCATTCCAGGAGCAAAACGCTGAATTTGTTTGCGGTGTTATCGTCAAATTTCTTATCTTATCTTCCTTGTTTATTTTCTCGAACTCAGTGTTTTTCACCCGAGACAATAATTTGCCACGCTTTTCAATTTTCGGAGAGACTTTCAAGAAATTCGGGTAACATGACGTAGAATCTTGAAAGGTGACAGCTCTTAAAATATTCTAACGTTAAATGATATCATTTTGATACAGTACCCACTAGCTTTGCTGTATTATATTCTGATTTCATATCGAACTAACTTTCAAATTCACCGCTAACAGTTACCAGTAGTGAATGAAGAGATGGATGTACCGGTACCTCGGCACTCCATCGTACTGTGAGTATAATAGGCTGATATCACTGGTGCAGCATTTATATATGATTTTCTTCAAGGCTATGGGAATTATGAACGTCAAGTGTCAATTAAGGTTACTAGTCAGTGCTGCTGCTTTTGACGCCCAATATGTTATCATCTGGACAAGAAAATGAATTGTTGACACACAAAGTGAGGTATGGGCAGAGGGAACAATTGCTAGTGTCTCATATGGTAATGACTATTATTACCCATCACAAAAATGAATGGTGGTTCTAAACTTGGTTCAGAGAGTTTGATTATGTGTCATGTTTCTAAATTTATACCTTCATTTTGGTTGATTGTAGTTACCGTACTTAATTTTTAGCTGATTAGCCCCGCTCTTCCATGCTAGTTTGTCCACTATAATTGAAACTGTTTTTCACACAGAATCCAGATTTCATATCTCCGGGGTACAAATGTATCTTCCCTTTCAAAATAATAATCTGTGTGCTGGATTCTTAACTGCATTGATTTTCATATCTGTACATGAACCAAGCCAGCTGACCCCGCACTGGGAGAGTGAAACTTATTTGACCAGTGTTTGGATAGGTCACCCTGGACTGGCAGCTAGGATGTGGTCAGCAAACAACTTGACCTATATCATAAGTCTGCCTGTGAAGTTTAAATACACTGGTCTGTATTTGAAAGCAGTCCAAACATGAAGTAAGTTGTGTTTCTTAAATGGCTCATGGCAGATCTGTAAATCTAATAATCTTCTCAACCTTCTAGGTTCAAGGGTCATAGCCAAGGCTAAAAAAACAGGTATGGAAAACTGATATGTTGTGAACTTCAATCTCAATACAATTCCGTGTATACTATTTGTATAAAATAGATTATGTTCCTTGATAACTTTTCATCTCTCTGCCCATAATAAGCTATGAATAATAACGCAATTGCTGTGCTGAGCTTTCTAACAAACATGCGCTATCAAAATATATACATGTAAATATAGATATATTATGCATAACTGTCAGATGAGCTCGATTAACCAAATTATTCCTACGAAGTAGGCTCTCATAAGTTTGCAGATTGTCCGGTAATGAGTCAGTCCATCCGAATCCTTTCGTCGGCAAAATAAGAAGAACCGTAGACATTAGAACCTTGATTTTTGGCATGAACGTGCATTAGGGGTCTGTTACCAGCAATTTTTTAGCTGACCTACTTATGTGACCTATAAACCACGAAATTTTGAGAGGATTTCAGGTTATTCCTAGATAGAGGGCCCCGAAGCCATCTCTCGACCGTCCGTATTTCTGGACAGAGGGCCCCGAAGTCATCTCTCGACCGTCTACCATATTCCTGCGAACCGCTGACATTATAACCTTGATTTTTGACATGAACGTGCATTAGGGACTGTTACCAGCAAGTTCTGAGCTGATATACTTCTGATGAAAATTTGACCTACTTGGGTGACCTATAAACCCCAAAATTGAAAGAAACATGTCTTAGGTCAAGGTACACACTTACATTATATCAAATCCTACTTAGTAGGTCCTGTGACGTTAGTCACGCTGCCATGTATATAAGAGATTATATGAATTAATCGAGAATTCGCCAGTTCTACTCTTTACCAAAGCTCTGAATTTCACCTTTAAAAACATTGTTCACAGCAAAGACAAATTTGAATAGAATCCAATGTCGTGATATGCCTGAAATAGTGTTGAAAGCGACATTAAATCATATTCACTCACTCACTCCTTGAATTTGTATAGATACTGGTTAACATGGCAGTGTGACTAACGTCACAGGACCTACGAAGTAGGGTTTCATATGATTTAATTGTGTACTCAAGAGATGACCTGGGGGCCCTATGTACTACCGTGAGAGAATTTATATGGCAGTCTCTAATTGATAGTGAGTACTATTAACTTTCCCAGATGTCACCGCTAGTGAGTCATTAGCGTAGCAACTATTATCGCCCTCAGTTCCTATTACCCTGGACACTTATCCGCCCAACAGTACAGCACGAGGTCACCCATCCAGGTCTTGACCGGGCACAAAGTCGCTTACCTTCGGTGATTTTACGAGAACCGGTGTGTCTAACGTGATTCAGAAGTCACAGTGAAACATACAGCCAAGGATTCCCGATGGGCATGACAGTGCACTCGGTGAGCCATCAATAAATAATAAAAAAAAATAATTATAATAAATCAAATTTTCATCACAATTCGGTCAACTCAGAACTTGCTGGTAACAATGCCCTAATGCACGTTCATGCCAAACGTCAAGGCTCTAATGTCAGCGGTTCTCCTTTTTTTGCCGACGAAAGGATTCGGATGCACTGACTGACTGACTGACTGACTCACTCACTCACTCACTCATTACCGGACAATTTGCAAATGGTAGCCTAATTCGTAGGAATAATAATTATGAATTGTATTCATATAGAGGATTCTGAAACTCCAAAAGAGACCATTTGTCTGAGTTGATTGTACACGTCTCAATTTTACAGAAACATCGAAATTATCAAAATATTGAGGAGTATATATTGACTATTGGGTACGAATACTGCATGTATATGACAAGGCAGAATTGGAAAATTATGTAGTGATTGAGGCCGTGAGATTGCACTTGCTGAAACTGGAATGTTCAGATAGACTATTATTCCAACTTATCTGAAAGGACTCTTTCAGAGAGTAACGTTACTCCCAGCTGTTCTAACAAGCATCAGATCTCACAAAGGATAAGGTAATAGGAAGGTAAGACGTGTAGGCTTTCCAAATCAAGCCCTGAGAGTAACGTTACTCTCAACACTTTTAAAAGTGGCACAAATTCTATATATCAGAAAAATGAGAGTAGCGCTACTCATCTTGGAGAGCCAATATCACTGTTATTCTCTCTGTGAGAGTAACGTTACTCGCAACAGTTTTACCAGTGGCTCAAAGTTTGAAAACGGGGAGTATCATTACTCATCATGGAGGCCATTATTGTGATTATTCTCTGTGAGAGTAACGTTACTCTCTCAATTTCAGAGAAACCAAGTTATTCAACCCCACTTTTCAAAAAATGGTGGTTTCAAATAGCAATATCTAGTCAAATGGACTTCAATTTGCTGAAAATAAGCCAAAAAAGGGAATTTTGGATTTTCCCTTTTTGAAATGGATTCTGTTTAAATTAGTCGTGTCGATGATAATCCAGATTCAGGCACCTTTATTGGTCATGATCTGTTTCTATATCCGAATTACGAGTATCGCCAGAAGGCAGGTACGTTTACAACAGAATGGGAACAGTCTCCGACACATCAGATGTCGAAAATGAGACCTTAATATTGTCCATCTGAACTGGTAATATAAATTCGGGAGGTGTAATAGAACTTGAACCTGATGACATAACTGCGTTGCAATGTTGGAATAAGTGAGGTATAAATCCACTATCTTGGGACTACACAGGTGCAAACTTTCAAAAAGTTGGCATTGATGCAGAATACATCATGAGATAGAAAGAGGGTTAAAACGCCATCAGGTTTCACGGCTGTTTGCTTGACAAGTTGAGTAAAATAAAGAGAGTAGTACCGGAGTGATAAAGTGGTCGATGGTGGTGTTTATCATCTGCAATTATAATTCTATTTTAGGCAAAAGTAATTGCAGCGCTAGAAAGGCAGCACGCAAGTGGGAGTGAGGCGGGCAGAAAACAGTCTCTAAATAGAACCAGAAAATCGACAAAAATGGTTGCAATACTTCTGGGATGTTTCGCATTGGTTTCGACTCCATATTCTTTGTTTGGAATCGTCAGCTTAAGCTGCGAGTCATGCGAAGTCAGTAAATACATCAGGTGAGTAAAATAGTCGTAGAGTAATGATAACGTAATTTTAATTCTATTTTTTAATTTCAGTATATATTTATCAGGTTAAGAGATGATAATGAATGATAAAATAGAAGTCACCATGCTCGTTATAAAAATATGGCAACCATAATTTAATAGCCATAACATCGAATATCTAAAGAAATATGGCTTTCTTTCTCCTTGAAGTTCACTTAATCAAATGTTCTCAGGTCAGATTTTGTCCAGAAGGTGGTGATCTTGGTGAATCGGGGAACCTGGTCGGAGATTCATCTATAGGGCACTGATGTTGAACGTGAAGACATGGAAATTTCACACGCAGATATAATCTATAACCTCCGGAGCGCTTTGCAGTCTCTAACTGTTGAATTTAAAATGATCACTGTGTCGTCAGACCTACCCTACTATCGCAGTGCATAATAAGTGATTCGGTTGTGTCAGCTATCAGTCTGACATTCTCTTGTATCGAATTGAGATTTGTCTGGGCACCCCTGTGAGGAAGTTGTGAAAATTCGACAAATTGCCATATGATTGTCTCATACGCACATGAAAATTATCGTTTAACGTAGTGTAACGTCAGACTAACCGAAATGTCTTACCCCTGATCTATCTGCCGGGCGACATGTGTTCTAATGTAACAACTAACCTGAACTAATCGCGATGTCCGAATGTGGACACCAGAATGCTATAAGTCGAATAATGCCCAATTAAAACTACTGTATCCTGGGAAAAGTACATAAATATACATACAAATCCTCACATTCTTGAGGTATTGTAAAGTTATAATATATTCATATCCTCTTTAACTTTACGTAATGTTGAAGATTGTCAGACTATAAAAGCAAATCGATGACTGATTGAAAACTTGAAAATGGCATCACTATATCCATGCAAATGCGTATATATCCCAAAAATTACTATTACTATTACTATATGTATATACAACTGTTTTTAATTACAGAGCCAGTGTGAGACTCCTAGTTCATATGAATACGGCGGTGAATATTTTCATTTATGCGGGACGTCTTGGAGATTTTAAGATAGCTTTAAAAAAAGACATGTCCAAACTTTTAAGGTCTCTTCGTATTAGACAAGAAGTGTAAACTTTCATCTGTAATACGAACTTGGGTAACCAAGCAAAATATATTGTGCCCCCCTAATTATTTTTTTTGCCCCTTGAGCTAGGGGGATGAAACTTACCACGCTATACCCTTGGGTCAAGCTCTAACAGAAAGTGTAAACAATCCAAGATGGCTGCTTTGATGACGTCACAGTGACGTCATTTTCAAAAATGGCATTTTTGGTCGATTTTTCGGTCAGATATTCCGATTTTTTATTTATGCTATTTCTCAGCAGAAATATGACGAAAATATCAATTTTCTGGTACCCCTGGTGGGAACGCCATCTCGAATTTACCCATGATCCTCGACTCGGGGAGTTACGCAAATAGGCTCAAAATAACGTCAATATGATAAACTATAAAGTCACGGAGTTTCAGTTCTCCATTTTTTTGTCGTTCTGGAGATAGTGTAGTATGTTTGGTAGGGGGTCATTTTGACCCCCCCCCCGTGTAGTGTTAAACAAACTCGACACTCACTTGCACATACAACATCCCATGATTGATACTCTGAATAAAATGTAGAATTCAAGATAGCTTTGTGGATTCTGCAATTGATATATCAGTGATCAGTCGTTTTGAACGCCGATATTATTGATGAACTACGGTGATAGATCAGCAGGAATTGTAGCATAGAGAGTCGAGAAATTACTGGCAGATGTATCTCAACAGGATGCGTATTTTTCATTAAGGCAGTATGATGTAATGTCCACGAACATTTAAAACCAGAAGTTTTACCAGAAGTTCAAATGGCATAACGTTTTTCCCCAAACTGGCTTTACTCCCTGATGGGCTATTTTCAGCATGTTGCATCGGCCTTTGGTCTTACAGTTTCTGTAATCAGCTATGAAACCTGTTTTGTATTGTGTTTTATGCATCTTGGGTTAACAGCAGAGTTTTGGTATATCGTTGTGAATGGTCGAAAGCGAAATGTCTCTTTTCTGGCGAAACCCCACATTGTATTTGTTAAAAAGAACTATTCACGGTAAAACCAATAGTACTGTAGCTATGCTCAATTCATTAACCAGTACCTGGTAATATTAATTTTGTAGAAGGGACGGGTATTGGTCTCTGACAGTTAAACGGTGAAATGCTCAGAATACAAGGGAATGTATGTCAGGCCTGAATATTTGTCAATGCCAGGAGTCGATCGCTTTTCCCCTTGAGCCAAAACCCGAGAAGCAAGAACAACATGTGCGAAGATGAAGAGAGGTCTAGACATAGGACAGGAATGGACTCGGGTTGTTAAGAGGGAACTAAGGTTTAGGATACAAAATATGGTCAGCAATCTTGGTCTTTAGCTAGGGATGTGATCCTAAATACATTATGCACATATTAAAATTAATAAATATGTGGCTTTGTCTGATAAAACTACAATGAATTTACTTTAGCGTCCTCCAGATCTTCTCATGGAAACCGGTGTATCTGTTAATATCGGCTTTACTTTGGATAGAGTACTGACATCTCTCTCGAAAGGAATATATATTCTCTTACCTTCTTCTAAATCCAAATCTATGATTCCCTTCTACGTGATCAAATTTAAAAGATAGTAGTCCCTAGTAACCAGATATGGCAGAAGTTAAATGTGCTTGTTGTTTGTGCTTGTACCTTAAATGAACATTTTAACTGAGATGAACAAGTTTAAGGTAGAACCACAAGGGACGGTTAACCCTATCTGGTCTTGGTGGACTTGAACCTGTCCAGGCTTGGTGCCATTTCGCCTCCCCCTGAATATTTTTCTTACCCCTTGAGCTTGGGGGCTGAAACTTACCACACTACAACCTTGCTCTTCTAGAAAACGTAAAAAAATCACGATGGCCGCCTTGATGACGCCTGAGTGACTTCATTTTCAAAAAGGCATTTTTTGAACGATTTTTTTTGTCAAATTTTTCTAATTTCTTATATTTTTCCGAAAAACCAGCATGAGATACTAGTGATCAATAATCTGTGTAATAGAATAGATTTTTTCACTTTTGCTCGCGGTAAAGCAGGAATTTTGAAGACATATGACGAAAACATCACCTTTCTGGTACTCCACATGGTCGCCATTTTCAATTTGCATATAATCATCTGATCGGGGATTATGCAAATAGACTCAAAATGACCCCAATATGCTAGGCCACAAAGTCACGGAGTGTCAGCTATCAATTTTTTGGTGTTTCCGGAGTAGAAGGTTTGTATAACAGCTCCTCGGGCCTGGTAGGGTTAAAAAAAATTCTCCTGTAGCAGGGCATGATTAATCACTAACATTTTTATTTGAAGTTGGTTGTTTGCAACAGTACTTTCCTAGGGTCTGGCAGTTTAAATTCTACGAAAAAGTTTGATCCCGACGAAGTTTTGTAATTGCCATGTTTTCGTTGTTGTAATACTTCATTATTCATCTTAAATTATAACGTAGTTTTGTTTTATGATGTATATTTATTGACATAAGTCATATCATTTTTTTCTTTTTTAAATGGCGCATAAACTATATAATAGAATAAGATTACAGAACAGACAGTATGTTAGGCTCGGCGACATAACAAATACATGAAATATTATTATTAATGGAATGAGCTTACAAAACGGACAGAGCAAGGCCTGTGCCGGATCAGCGACACTTTAAATCAGGATGAAACAATTTTGCTGTCCTTCAAAGTACGGAAGCTTCCTTGAAAATACCTTACTTTTGGAACCTGAATTATACGGCAGACTAATTGTCCAAATATGTTCGAAATTTACATATGTCTATGCTTAGGATCATAGATCGTCTTCAGAAAAAAACAACAATAAGCAGATGTATTAGATACAACAGAAAAAACGTGATCCACCGTTCATACTAATATATACACGACAACAGGGTAAATCAATTTCAATTCAAGATAATACACAGAATCCTTGTGAAAAACTTTGGGTCAAACTGAACTCCTCCTGGGAACATGATACCGAGAAAAACATCCATTTGTTTTATCAATATAATTATTCGACAAAGATATACGCACTTACACACTTTATATCTGAGCGGGGGGTTTTAACGTTTCTTAGAAGTGGCATTTCTATGACGAAGCCAAGCGATCTTACTTTATATATATACGATAGTGTTGACATCTTAGTCCGTTAGCATCAATATCCCAGTTAAGTTCGGTCCTGATAATCGGCCCATTCGCAACTTCCCGTTGATTTCCGATCGCAGTAATCAGGCCCCTTCGTAGATTCCCGCTCGGCAGTCCCGAAAGGATATCGGCTTACAGTATAATCTCCATAAACAGGACATGCATTACCTGTTCAATAAAGGAAGATAGCGGGGGATAAACTCATCTTCGCGAATGTCCAACCATCCCTGTGTCGAGGTAGTTCAAGTAATCTTGTAGAAAGGAACTGTTTTAAAATTATCTTTGCCGCATGTGTAGATATACTTGCATACAAACTTATTTCTAAGAGAGGCAATCAGTATTTGCTGTTTATGCACTCGGACGCGAACTCTAAGATACATGTGTGTTGTCTGTCCAATGTAGTTTGCATTGCATCCACTACATTTAATAACATAAATCACATTTCTAGAATCACAGCTCATCTTTTCCTTTACCGTAAAGACAGTACGCGAATTTTTAAATGTTCACATGTACCGCATCAAGAGCTCTGGAATTTTCTACATATGTGGCACGGGTTAGGACTTGTTATTCAGATTAGGAGACTGTGTCTGGCTTTTAATGAGTTTCACATCATTTAGAACATTTTTTATTTTAGCACTCTCGTGCTGTATGTTCGTATTTTTCAAAATTTTGGAATATATGTTCGAGTAAAGTGGATTATTTGTGTTCACAACCGCCATGATTTTGTTCGTTGATTCTAACTAACTTCTCCCTTAAGTTCGTTTATGTCATAATGATGCAAATACGACCCTCAAGGTTATATGTATATGGATCTTAGCATGCCTTGCGCGATTGCTTTTGAAATGAAGATATTGTCCAGTATCGATGGGTTTATGGTACAAATCGGTGATTAGTTTTTCGTTTCTAGTTGTATATATACATACAGATATTCATCAATGGGGATTTTCTTCTATTTCACCTTGTCGTACCGTTAGTTACTAACATGCACATGTGTGGCGGTTGGGGGGGGGGAGGTAGCAGTTAGTGTATTACATTTGGTGTGTCTAGTTTTAGGTGGAGTGGTTATTGGGGTATGTGTTTACTTTCATACGTTTTGGTACTTCAATTGCTGCTGACGTTCTAAGAGGGGTTGTTATATGCCTCTTTGTGATTTACTGTTCGAGTGTGACTATATGTAAACGTAATGACTAGAGGTATAGAATTGCATGCGTATTGTGTACTGAGCGCATAGACTTGAAAATTAACGGTTAAATGTATGAAGAAATTGTAGTTAGTTTGTATATGAAGAATACTGAAATTGAATGTACCAATATATACATTGTCGTATGTGGAGATTTAAAGCTATTTGTACAAAATGTATTTTGAGTCTGTGTCTGAAAATTTCGGATGATATTTTCGCTTAAATTATTACAGGATAACAAACTACTATACAATTATACATGAACTAAAAATAATACATTATTGTACAATTATACATATTTTCTATACTGAGTGTTCTAAACACGTTTTGCAATATTCTGTCGTATTTTATTCTGTATGTGCTGCTATAAAAATTGTACACTGTGATAAAAAAGGCGTTGAAGCTATTTTAGCGCCAGAATTGTGTTGAAAATAACACAAATTGTGTTAGAATCAACACTAATTCGTATTGAACAATTTTGTTTTGACATGTGAAGTTTAGCACAAAATCAGTTTAATTTCAGTTTTGTGTTGAAGCCATTTTAACACAAAATTGTGTTAAAACAACACAGTTATTTTCGCTGTGTAATTGTACATAATCTTAATGGCACTAGATTTTAAAATGTTTCTATGATAAAACATAGGGTATTTGGTAAGGGAGCTCACGGTCTCGTACTACATGTATCTATTACCATATTATATCTTTTATGTTCGACAACTTAAAACCCTGACGTTTGTGGGAATACGGACTTCCATTCAAATAATCTCTCGTTTGATCCGTTTTGTACTATACTGCGGTCAGATACTTCATCATCACTTGATAGGTCTATTACATAATTGCTCTGAAATAGTTGTATCTAATACCGCTCAAGTCGGTGCCACGGCCAATGTGGTCATGTCATTCAATATATCCACATGAACAGCTACAATAAAAGCGTGGTTAGGATGGAAATTATCACAGGAATCGCTTTTGGTTCTTGTGACGTTCCAGAAATATGCTGTCAGTATATTTGTCGATAGGTCATATAACTTCTTGCCAGTACGCCGACATCGGTTTCCATTACGCTTTTAATGATGCGTTTAATTGTAAGGGTTATTATATTTATAATCGTAGTCATTATAATGAAATAAATGCTCACTGGCGAAAAAAAATTGATGGTCGAAATTTTTGGAAAAGTGAATAGACTTTGCTGTTTGTGGGTGCCAATATTTAAGTATACTAAAGAGTTCGGGTGCTGAAAATAAAAGTTCAGATGTTTCGATTTCTGTCCCACAGACGGTACATTTCTTCACATTCTGTTATCCCATTTTGAATCAAGGTTATTTTGTAGTACCACTGTGGCACTATTATATCATATGATATATATGTTAGCATGTGTGTTCATGTGACTGTGTAGGTTGTGTTTGAGGACCTCCGGTTGGATCAGTACTGTATAAACTGAGTGAATTTCTAGTTTGTAAATTACTCTCTTGAAATAAACTGTTTATTATTGTTCTTAAATAAGTTGCTGAATATTATGGTATCATCAAAACGAAAATACCAAGAACATATTGCTAAACGGTCTATCTATTGCGCATTGCACAATTTCTGGTAGATATATATGTTCACTTAGGAATGCGACTCAAAGCAACAGCATTGTTGATATGCAAACTTTTCAACGAAGTTCATCCTTTTTTGCTTTCATCATCCCCTACGCCACAATAAATCGAGGAGGTCCATACAGACACGTGTATTTAATATTTTAGTATCCCTAGCGATAAGCTAGTCATTTTTGTTTTGCTCAACTAAACTACAATACTGAACTCCCCAAAACGAGTAATAGATTTTCCGAAATCTATTCATTCAGGGGAGTTTTTTTGACAATTTTGTTTCTCTATTACTAAAACTGAATTATTTGAACGAAAATAGAGCAGTTTGTCAAAATTTAATGTCCTTGCACCATCTAAAGTAAGCATAATAAATATTTGAACTTTTAGATGTACGTAATATAAACAAAATTAGTTTGCCTTTTTTCTTAATTTCGTCCTGGAAATGATTTTATGACAGTACAAAGTTCAATCATTCAAAAAAATAATAAAAAACTGTTACCCTCTAAATCGCGGATATATTTAGAACGGAGATAAACTTAGAAAAATCGAAGCATACCTATCTAGTTCTATATATGCTCATCGTTGTGTTCGAATTTAATAACTATGTAAAATAACAGGGCCATTATGAAAGACGTGGTAAAAGATAACAGAGGGGAGGAGAGATTTTTCTCAATTTATGAAAGGAAATTTCTTCGGTCAAGTTAAGAGACGTGCAACCCATTCCAAATCTGGCTTAATTCCAATATTGTTTGTTTAAAAGTCTAAACAAGCTAATTACCTGATCGCCGTGTGTTAGGTAAACATGCTAACCGAATAATAGCTCACATTTCGAAAAATTTTAAAAGCTGGTTTTCCGTATATAAAAAAATACTTTTTCATGAGTTTTCTTTTACTAACCTATGGAGTGAATAATTATTATAATATTTCGGAAAATCACGTTCGATTGTTTGAAGCCTTTAGAGATACTGGAACCTTAAGGAATGGATGAACAGCATCCGGTGAAGCAACTCTATCAATAAGATTGTGATGGATGCTATGTATAATTATTACTCTTCGGATTTAGATTCATTTGTTCAGTTGAATGCCACGGTAATGTTACAGTATTACGTACCTTGGTGAAATTCAAGGATGAGAGGACAATGACCGCAATGAAAAGATAGCCCTCGCCACTTTATCAAGTAAAATGTGCATGGAGTGTCCCGTAAAACGAAGTGCCGAGCCCATACACTTTTATGTGTATATAAATTTGGTGGCAAAGAACTTTTCTGTGACGTTTACGTTAAATATTAGTTAATATTATATTAACCCATGCCCTGCGCATAGTATTGGAGAAGAGTTCGGAAACATTGCTTCATATTCTGGCATACTGATCGATCAGTCAATTAACAATGACTCGCTATAGCAGAATATTCATTTTAGTGACAAAGGGAATAAATGCCCTAAATGGACTTGACCTATCTTTTCCATAAAAGCAAATTGAATACGCTGACACGCCAGGATCGCCTATTGACCGTAATGTGACAAACTGATATATTACGTAACAAGCAGGAGAATCGTACAGTAATTTGTTTGAGAGAGAATAACTGCTCTCAGCCAAAGCATTGTTCGAGGATCGGGTGCAAGAGCCAACCTTTAAAGTGAAAGGATGAAATCTGCGGCATGTCTGGCAAAGGTTATTTGTTCTGTTATACTGGTTGTGAAAGTAACCAATCTGACATGGCTGTAGATAATGGGCATTGCAATATTTGAATTGCAAACAATGCAGCGGCAAGGGCCAAGCTCGTGATACCGAACTTAATCACTGCACTGGATTGGGACACAATACTGACTTCATTCTCAACGCTCAGCATAAATCATCTGTCGACACTAACAATGTCGTGTTCTTGTATATTCTATAGATCAATATTTCGCAAACTTCATCCCACACATGTTCTGGAGTTAAGTGGATTCCTACATGTAGCTCTCTGACACATCCTTGTTAACATTATCGAGAAAACAACCAATTCAGCTTTTGTTTTTCCAAATTCACATGTGTGTGCCAGAAAACGTAATATATAACGTATATAATGTTGCTCCTTCTTTTAACTGACTAATATGCCAGTGACCAGTTTTACTGAACACCAATATTTATGAACTAACGTGTTCAACGAGGCAGTGATGAGGAATATCGAGAAATCCCTTTTAGACACTTGTTTTTACGCCTTGTTTTCTTAGCTATCTAGTTCTTTCGTGAAGATTTTTCGAGTTTTGAAGTATCCACATGCATTAGACATCTGAATTTCTTGAAATGGCATCACAATAATTCCCCCTAAATGATTTAACTATTTGCAGGGCTCTTGTTAAAGGTAACCCCAAACGCTCAAATGTCGAAAATATTTACAAAAAAAGAAAAACGTTCAGTTCTGTAAAGCTATCTATTTCTGGATATTAAAACGGCCTAACATTGTTTTCTTTTCCAAAATACCTCTGCATTGTGCCTTGACAGCAAAATACAAGCGTAACGTGCAAGATCTATGGCGTTACGTTTCGTAACTTGTGTCCAATTCCGCTTAACCCGGGCCTAGGGGCCGTATGAACCCATCTACATTAAGATCCACATGGCGCTCATATGAAGAGGCACAATCATGCGAACTGTCACCATCATGCGTGACTGAGATTAATGGACCACGGCTGAATTATGAATGACGGACCAGACGCTTGTAATTCAGAATTCCTACCACAACTGAACTAAAACAAAGTAATTGCGAAATACTGGCCGAATAATGACTCATTGCCCCTCAAACCGAACGGATAGCGATCCACGGCACCGCCGCTCGCAGTCGTGGCTCGAGCCATACAGAAAACTGCCGACAGGCCCTTCCCGGACTTGCTTCAGCGGCAGGCTGTACCGATGAAGCAAAATGATCTCTGAACGTATTATAACTTTGAAATAGTTTGCACATTCCTTTTCATGTAGAATGATATTATTAGTTAACATAAGCTGTGTATGGTTTGTATTTAAAATAAAATGATTTCTTCTTCTTCCGTCCACGTCAAGCTGTTGAGTTTCCCTCTCAGAATGACTAGTAATGTTCAACTTGATACTTAAGAAGTATGTCGTGCGATGACTTAAAAACTGTTAGTGAGGTCGTAATTGCCTTCTTCTATATCTACATCATCGTTGTGACCAAACATATTGCCATCACAGCTGCTGAGATTGATTAAATCGCCGTCTGTATCGTAGCCCCTGCTCTATCCATTGTCTCTGCAACCGTTCCATTCACTGTGAAGTCATCCTCCCATGACGTCATCAACCGGAAGTAGTTGCATACATAGTTAAATTTATTGTCATATCATGCGTCGTTCTAATCAGATTAAAAATATAGAAAAAATATTTCATGCAAACTGAAATTTGATCTATGATTTCTGAGCACATTTGGACGAAAAAATTCTGTTTGGGATTATCTTAAACACAGTTGACAGAACTTAAGATTTACAACTTGTGAAACCATCTATAAATCTAGCTTTACATGGTGTTTTATGCATGTTGGGTGGAATAAGTCGATTTAGAAACAGGAGGAAGAGCTAGTGATAGTAATATGTACATATGAATGTTATATTATTTGGGGCCTCGTCTGCTGGAACAATACCAAATGTTCTTTTTAGGTCTGCATGCAATTCTTGCACCAAGATATCTCGTAATATTTGTTTTGTTTGGAAAGGATATTTCTATGGCGGATAGTGGCGACAACCTTGCCTTTGGCAAGATCCAACCAGTCGGCGAGTACAGTAGACTTTTTATCGTTTTGACCACTCAACCACGTACTGTTCAAGTGTGCTAAGGATTATCTTCTGGTGGGCCATGAGATTGATATTCCTCGGCTCTCTATAATTTGGTTCCTCCATCAGGAGTAGTTTAAGGTCCATATTGTACACTCTATCAAGGTTGCCAGTCACAATATATCTACATGGTTTATAGATGAATGTCGACGACTCACAGTCACAGGTATAGGCACCTGCCGTGTATTAGTTTCAGTCAAACTTGAACGCTTTAGATTAATTAAAAATATTCCTTGCTATGGATTTAACGTAGTAAGAAATAAACGGCGACTTTCGTGAACTGGAAATAATTAGGTTCATCATTGCGAACCTCTGGGTTAGAATTCTGGAGATGTTTATTTTGTTCATCCGGCCTTGGAGTGTTCGATTGGCGATATTTTGGAAAATATCCTAAATCTTGACATATTTTAGTTATGATTGGTGTTATTTTTTATTCGGGTGGCACAGTCTGCTGGATCCCGAGGAAGTCTGAAACAGCGCATACAGTATTGTTTGCAAAAATTCATTATGCGGATACTCAAAACACAAAAAAAAATCTTCCGGAAAAAATAGATGGCAAAGGACACATACCGCATAGATATGTATCTGCTTGAGATTTCTAGACTCTCTATGCTAGTATTCCTCAGCAGGACCGCATTGAACACCTTAGTTCATCAATGATATAAGTGTTCAATAAATATTATCACCGGTAAGGTAATGTCAGAAGCCTTAATACATTGTTCAGCTCTACCGCGCGTGAAAGATTACATTAGGTGCAATGTGTACAATCATTGTTGATTCATCTGATACATCGCTGTATCAAAAAGGCGAGCCGGAAGAATTCTCTTCCATATCTTAATTGCAACACCCCTTAAGAAGCATTTTCTCACCGACCTGTATATAGCATTCAACTGATGTACCACAGAGTTAACATGGGAAAGAATATGCGTGTGAAGATTTGGTATGGGTGGGTATAAATCCATTTATGACGATATCACTCTTGTCAGCACGAGTTTTGATACATGCCGAACAGCTTGGTATCAATTACCCAGTATATTATCTCATCTCTTTAGGGCGGGGAAAGCGGACGACTGTGTGCATAGTTACTGCATAATCTAGACAGTAGAATTAGTTCAGTAACTTAGTGTATCCACTTCGTATTCAGTATTATTTTCTAAAGGTATACTTGTAGAACAGGAATGTAATTGGCGAACAATAGCTGGTGGAGAACTCAAGCAAGTACATATCATGTTCTCACCAATCAGTGGACTTTGAATTTCTTTTGGGTCCACTTTCCCTGGAATTCGTCTCGGAAACAATCTTTTGCACTTTGACGGTGATGAATAAAAGTACAGGCGTTATGTTAATTACATGTTCCTGGCCTTCAATGGTCGGTAAATGCCATTTTCAGCCTCATGTCGCTAATAGGAAGCAGCAGACCGGTAGTCCTGGAAGCGAACAAACAGCACCCATTTGATGACCGTAATGACAAAGCTGTCATAGCTGAATATTTTTGAAGACATTTTTGGTCATTTAGAAAGTGAACCTATAACGGTATTTTCGTTATTTTTGGGATTGCACTCTCTTAGTATAGCATCGATTCTAATGTTGCAAATTGGTCGAGTCCCATCGATGGGTTTCGAACCAGCGATCACCAGATTAAGGCACCCAACCGCCAGCATTGTATGTCGGTGATCTAAGCTATTTAAATGACAAAAAATATCTTCTTATACATTCAGCTATGGGAGCTGTACCATGGCAGTGATCAGAGGGATATTGTATGTTCGCTTTCAAGACTACCGGTCTGCTACGTCCTATTTTTGTTGGAGGCTCGTTGGCCGAGTGGTTTAGATCGCCGATATACAGTGCTGGCAGTTGGGTAGAAGAAAAAATCCAATGGAATTTTATGTGGATATATGAGAGTATAGTTAGGAAGTTAATTGTGACAAAAACAGAAGGTGATAATTAAGAAATCATAAGATACGGGATATCATCACACAGACAACAACGCTGGGGGGAAAGGAGGAACAGAGAGACCACATACCAATCAGATGTTGACAAAACCGGATACAACATATATAATAATGATGAGATTTCTAGAACAAAATCATTCTGCTCACAAACTATTCTGAAAGAGAGCACTATTCAATGTGTATACCTAACCAACCCGGAAGCTAGTACTTTAGAGGGAGAAATGACACTGGAAATGCGTGGTTTTCAGGCAGCAGGCTAGTGAAGCTTGGAGACAATAAAAGTGTGGGTTTTTGTCTATCTAGCTCCAGGGAATCCTAATATGAGCACCCAAACCACATAAACCAAGAAGAATTACTGCCAAATTAGAGACAGTTTATAAATTGTTTAATGGTTGAAACGCGTGCTGAAATCGAAAGAGCAGTTCCAAGCTTCTCTAATCCCCGGAAGGGAAACATACATGAGAAAACAACCGGATAATTGGGACCTAATATTTGGAAGTATGGAAAAAGAAATTTCAGAACTTCTATTATTAACCGACTTTGAAAATGCATTCGACCAAATATCATGAAGATTATAGGAAATTTAAACGATGCCTTCAATTTTGGGACAAATATCGAACAGGGGATCTAAACCGTTTATAAAAAGTATTCAAACTTGCGCTATACAATTGACCACCTCTCCGAGTCTGTCTAGCTACGCAGGACTGGGATGTAACTATAGACAAGGATACAATGAATCACAATATCTCTTCCTAAATGGAGCGGAAGTATTGTTGGTCAGCAAAAATAACAGTGTACAGAGAAAGCCCCGGCAACTGGTAATAATATCCCTTAACACTAGCATGGAGCTACCGATAATCGATTATTCGTTCTCAGGGAACAGATGTCATAATAACCTCATAAAATCATGTGCTACTCCGTCTTAAACTGGGTAAAATACTTACACGATTCAGATGAAAATGCTTGGGTTTTCTTTATCATTAGGGATTTAATACTTGCAAAGCTGCACAATTTCCGAAAATGATTTATTTGTAGCGGTGTGTGTCAGAGAATCTGTTGGATTTCTGGTGTACTATAACGGATTTTTAATAACAATCACCATCGTCAACTTGATCGGCAACAGTTTAGTGATTTCTACCATCATGCGACATCCAGGCTTACACCATCCGTGTGACTATTACATCGTCAGTCTGGCAGTGTCGGACCTATTATCCGGACTTTTCTACACACTATACAATCTGTCTCACCGGTCGAGCTTCGGTATCAGAGAACCTCTCGGTAAGTATCCCACATTAGTTTAGCCGATTGTCATGTACTCATTCTATCTCAAATATCATCGGATTATCAGGATCGAGTCACACTGAAAGATATCGAGGTATACGAGTGTGTATCTTGAATTATGTAAGTCCACGAAGCGTGTTTTTCCTGTGTACTAAAAGCGCTAACCAAAGTTCCACGTTGCATGGTAACATATCGATGATTAGGTTGCCTTCTTAACGGTACCTTCAAGATCAATTCATACTCATTAACAGAAACACAAACACATCGAATTTTCATAATTTCATCGTTGTTGCTGTAAAGAAAAAAAAACAATTCCAAAAGAATATCACTATTTTCCACCTTTTTGTATACCACAATGTATATATATAATAACCTACGTCGCATCATGTAATCATGCTTCGAGTCATAGCTATATAAGCCACGAAGCTTGTCACCCACTGTTTTCTCAAGGTATGAATATCATAAATAATGTATCAATTAAACTAGAGAGATGAATGAGCGGTCACCCAGGTGCAGCACGGACGTTCGACGTCTGCTTCTTCACCAGCAACTTGTCACAATTGTTTTGACGGAACGGATGTCCGCTTTCGTCAAATACCAATATTTTGTTGGCTATCGCTTTGCGCCTCAAGTGCGTTTCACCAGCATCGAAACTCAGGCAAATCTCAGTCAGTCAGTTTTTTTCGCAGACAGTATCCGATTACTAAATGGAAAATGGCGGAGTAGTTCTTCTTAAGCTCGGTTCAGACTCACTAGCGGCTACATGTTGTTGTTGTGGCTGTTAATAACCATATATTTCGAGAAAAGTACAGTTATTTGTTTTCTTAAAACACAATGTACCAAGTAATTCCGGATCATTTGACTAAATTTTGGTTGGCCTAGCTGTCACGCAGATGCGGGACGGACAACTGTGCTGTCAAGTGAAAGTACCTCGTCTGTGATTCAGAAGCCTTCTACAAATATCTATTGTAAATTACATACCTATGGACTTCATATGAGCAAATATTCTCTTTCGTTCTCTCTGGCAGGTGACTGGACAGTCTGTAGAATACTATTGGTGACGGTGCCGGGATTCCAGTTTTGTTCCGCTTACCACTTGGTTGCTATTACGGCCAGTCGGTAGTGATAGTTAACCCATTGGACGTCGTCCAGCGCCTGACCTCTCATCGCCTTGTTATCTCTTTGGTCACCTTATGGATTGTTCCGTTTTCTGTCTCGGCCGGTCTTCATTCGATATTCAAACCACCAGGTAATCCTTAAATGTAGTCAAGAACATTGGCAATATATTCAATACAATACATGTTACGATCACGATTCGCTTCGGTTCATACTCGGATGTAATTTTAACATTCAACTATTGATACATGAAACCATCTGTAGGTCTGACAATCGCCAATAGTCCCGTCTTGGATACAACGTTCAACACCACCGCATATAGTGGTTTTCTAATGTCCTTATGTACAAAACACACCTCATGTTTGGCGTATTGAGCAAGATGTTTACCATCTGCAGATTGCTTTCCGCTAAATATAGAATGTGTTCTTAGGGCTGTATTAGATGTATTTATGCTGACTTGAGTAATGCAATATATGAATCACTGATGCTCAGATTGCAATTACACCCAGTAGCACCCACACTTCCAGGTCGCTCCTCTGTCGCCCTAATTGCCTTCATCAAGGTTATCATCACCTACACTTCCAGACCGCTACGCTGTTGTCCTAATTGGCACGAATTTCAGAATAGGCCAGCAAAGGTACGTTCTGGCAACAACATTTACATTTGTATTCCCGCGCCAAATTCGCGTTTTTCTCTGTCGTTTAAATTCTAACCTACAACAACGACTTTACATCCTGCTAATTTGTCTATTTATCCGAACTAGAAGTTTCTCTCGCGTCCTGACACGGTCACCATGGTGACTGTTCTGTTTGTGACATAGCTGTTGTGCCCTGTAGATCTAACTACAGACGTCGTTGACAATCGAATTACTCATATTCCATGATATTACCTCATGTAATGACTAATTCTCAATAAGGTAATCCCAATACAATTTTGGGTTGCAGAGTACCATATCTGAATTCTTCTCTCGATCGTTTGCAACCTTTAACCATCTAAGTCATCTATACGCTGACTGACCTTGACGGACTGACCCTGGGATCGTCCGTATTTATTTTCCGAAATCTACACCACGTGATGTTGTCAGCAAATCAGCTGAACTCTACCGACGTAACCCCCACGTAATCCGTCATTTTCGAGTCATGTGCTGTCCTGCTTGTTCAAAATTACAGATCTGCAACACCTCTTGGATGATACGGAAGTTGTTCATATGTGTATCTTTTGTAAGCTCAGACAATATTTGATTCAGAAGTAGTATGAAAAGCCTGTAATTTATCAGATTTCTCGAGTCTGTTCTGAGCCGGATGAAGACCGAACAGTATACGGTAAAGTGTCGGATATCGCTCCACAATAATGGCGCACACGATTCGCAAGCCATATTATGGATGACGAAGTGTGCGCAAATGGGTCGTTTGCCGACCGCTATTCCATGAACTCATCTAAATTTGCAGCGCGATTTGTTTACGTTGTTGCAGGAAGACTTGGGATCGCGTCGTACCGAACATTTCAGTTTTCCTGCAAAACATTCTGAAACTATTTACAGGATGAATAGAATCTACAGCTCGTTAGTCTATAATATCCAATTTATTTAACTCGAGTAGTAATTTTCATTTGTTTCTCGCCAAAGGCTGGGATTAAATGATGAAAATTTCTACTCTCGGTGGAGATCCTCTATGTAGGGCCTACCAGTTGGCGACCCCTCATTTGATGCCCTAATTTCACCCCAGATAGTATCATCTATCAATTCGTAGCCACTCTTATGTTGCCTGGGTTTCGCCTCATTTGAATATAATTCATTTCTTTCCGCTTGCCGTTACCAGTGCGTTTCTGTTCTCTTACAGGCGCCGGATCCCACATTCAAAATTCAGTCATCCTCGTCAAAACAATTTCCGCGTAAATAATCGAAATATCTTTTTCCCACGACAGTGGGCATCAATTACATATATGCATGAAATGAATATTTAACGAAAAAATAGATGGTTTCCTATAAGAGTGTAGCGGTCAACATTTATGAATGACTACATGCAGCAGGACATATATATATATATTGAAAATGCCAATTTTCTCACCCCACGAGATGAAATATTTATGGTATTCGTCAAGAAACAGGTGATTTTCTTTTTATTATATACTTCCGTTGAACTACTTTATCCTGATTTTTTTTAAACATTAAAATAATTCAGATTCTGTTGGCTTTTTCGACTGAAGATATACTGAAACACTGGTTATTTTCACTGTGACGTCACTCGCGGACTACTGTGCTGTCAACAAATCGCACGTGCTGCAAGCGCTTTCAGTCTGGTATCCTGCACTTTAGTAACGATGACATCCAGCAGATCAAGAATTTTATTAGCTTTATATCTCAAATAAACGATTTTCATGCCGACCCGTCAGCCCCCGTCAGAAAAGCACGGTCGATCCTCTGTAGATTCTGGGTTGTCTCGCTGTCTGCACTCGGGCAGGACTGACCCACTGGTTTCTCGTTGACCGCCCTGGTTTCCACACGGTGTTTGTCTTTGCACAGAATATTCTCATTTCAAATAAAATCCGCATTCGCCCTTGATTTCGTTCATGTCTACCCAAATAGCTCTATTTTGATTTAGCAAAATCGAACGGTTACGATAAGTTATAGCCAGATTTAGATTTACCGGTCGTGCATGGTTGTTGTTGTGTGGAGCTTCGACGGTGGTGAGATCCTGCGGAGTTATCATTGTGATTTTGCCGATTCTTAATGAATACTCACTGACAAGAGTTCACTGTCGTTGAATTAAGTTGTTTTCCATGTTTTCTTATCAACTTCGGTGTGACATTTTCATGATATGACCCCAATTCCGAGCCTCCAACTGAGGAATGTGTTTTATTTTCCGCACTAGTTCGTCTTGCACTCTGCACTGCCCTGGCCCTGCACTGTCGAACTGCAGTCAAGTGCATGTGTAGGTGCAAGCGTACATGACGAGTCGGTCCCATTATCGCCATGTCGGGTATTTCTTGTTCATTTTATGCCTATTTGTGTTTTATTTCCTGTCAAAATCTAGTCATCATAAGGCATAATAACATACAAATCCTTCCTAAATATTTAGCTTGTTTTTCTTTGGCGCATAAACCTTGTGGAGGTTCGGTCAATTGCCTCATCACTGTGACCACGGTGACATGTATTTGTGCGCTGTGACGTCATTTGTCATATCATCACAGTGATGATATATTTGATATCATCAATCCGTGAAAATATCGCTTTTATTCGATTGGTAATTTTCACTATCTCATCGCCAAGTATATAATAAATATATATAATCCTTGTCACTGACCAGTATCCTTTATCAGAATGAATTTTCCGTCGTTTTCTAAGGTATGATATATCTCGGTCACGCTTTGATTATGTTGTTCATTTCAACATCATGGAGATGTAATACACATGATGTTTAAACGACCCTTGATTAGAATTAAGCGAAACATAGCGCCAGAGATCATGCACGCTATCATCGTCTTTTTGTCGTCGGTGACCATTTAGCCGTATAGCAAAACAGACATAGTTGATGGATTAAGTATATTATTATTTAATCTGGTTTGGGCAGCTACACTATTACACAACATCTGGCCCTTATCTCTCAAGGCCATTGCCTGTCTGATTTCCTCAGCTCACATTGTATTGTTGATCAACAGTATTGTTTATTTTGCAGACTGCCTGCTATGTACATTCTTGCTGTTCTTGACTCTGTGTTTATTTTGCACACAGCCCATTTGTGTATCCTGCTACTTATCATTTTATAATTCAGATAAACTCCCATCTTTTCAATATCAAATTTTCCTAACCCAGCCATTCTGCTTGCAGCATCGCTCATGGTCAGATCTGAAACTGAGAGAACACTGGCACGTATGGCAGCACTGACAGACTTTGGGGTGATAAAGAACCAAACTTGGAGATCTGTCATGTAACAACATTATGAAGGCTACAACATTATGAAGGCTATGTCACAGGCTGAAAACAATTGCTGCAACACAGAGCAGACCCTCTTCCCTGAGCCATAGGTCCAGTTCCCGTTCCTTCATTCATTGAGTTACTCCATGCTTCAACACAGTACACTCCCGGATAGAGTGGTCTATGGTATACCAGTCTCGAACTGCATCTACCATATATTCCACCCACATTCTCCTTTCAAGTTAGACTGCATGGTTCTAGCCTATTTGGCAAATCCTACCTTCAAAATAATGTGAAATTCATTCCAGTTTAGATTCTAATATCTTTGACTGTGATTAGGTATCCTTTATCTGGATTATGCCATGGACATTTTCATCCTCACAAAAGAACTTATTGAAAGGCAACTTGTTTATATGAAGGCCTGTACTACCTACAGCGGCCATTTAGACAACTAACTAAGGCTTGCATTTATCTACTCTGTGGTACACTTATTTGTGGGAATATGTATATCCTAAACCTATATGTCCTCATCAATACATTCAGTCATCTCAGGTCTGATGAAGTTGCCAGTGAGGATATTTCCTGCTGTAAACTGTGGGTCCCTTCAACTATAGAGACCGACCTGTCTAAACAGTTACCCTATGTCATGCCACACCGTAGGCGCTGTTGCCAGTTGTACTGCATCCCACCGCAACCTGGGTTCTCTCACAGCCTTATTTACGACGTGAGTCGTGCACTTATTGAGCTACCACCTCTCACACATTCAATGCGAGACTCGCACATTTCGCATCTCTCTCACGTTCTCATGCAGTTGCCCAGAATTCTCATGCATCTGGGCTATTTTTCAAAAAAAAAAATAAATAAATAAATAAATAAGCAATCCTCCATAATCATTTCACACATTGGCAAAAATGGTAAGTTGAGGTGTCTGCACTTGGATCTCTTCTCAACTCCATGGCAACATCCTTCCCAACCCTTGGGCAAGAATTTGGTATAGGTGCTTATTCTCAGTTATGGCCAGTACATGTAGTCATTCAGAGATCGTCAACTGGAACCTCATCATGTCAGTTTTCAACACAATTTTAAAATAAGCATTTGGCTTGGGATGAGAAACTTTCTCTACTGCCAGCTATAACAGTAAACCAACTCCGGTGGTAACCTAAATCATTGCAATGTTTGATGTAGATCTAACTGCAGGTACGCAAATACACTGGTCTTCTGGTGTTGATTCGGTGCACATTGCAGTTGTTTCAGCTTTAACTTTGTTTTCAGTGCATCAACTATTCCTCGGAACTTTTATTTCCAGGTTATGGTTTGTATGGCCAGTTTATCTGATGCCAACATATACACATACCCTGTAGATATTCCTGTCCTCTTGATCTATCAGTTATGGCATATGTTATTTGCACATCTCTGGTATCCACTCATTATCGTTTAATCCCCTGCCACTGACCATGTCT
Source organism: Hanleya hanleyi (assembly GCA_036873755.1). NCBI lineage: Eukaryota > Metazoa > Mollusca > Polyplacophora > Lepidopleurida > Hanleyidae > Hanleya > Hanleya hanleyi. The sequence continues at coordinate 18,200 of JAVTVY010007311.1, read as the reverse complement.
GTGTACACAGTCAATGTTATTTCTCTCGGTTGAAGCATGAATTAGAGAGAAATTACTTTCTCTGGTTGGTGTAATGTGTTTATGTAATCAATTGTTTTGTTTAACAATTGGGCTTGATCTCAGGGCGGTGTTTCCCGCCCTGGGATATGTATTAAACTAAGGAGTTGTAATGAAGTTTCCATTTCAGCACGACTGACTGGGACCGTGCTGGTAAATTTTCCTCTCCTACGAAACCACAATGGATATTACAACTGTGGTTGAGATTTCTACGACTTTGAACTACATTATACAACAGATCAAGAACCTGGAGAATGATTTTGACGGCCAGTTTCTGAACTGAAACAGAATCTCCAGCTCCATTTCGCCGGGTTGTCAGCAGAAGTTAATATCGGTAGTTTGAAAAGGAAAGTCAAACAGTATATTTGAAAACGAGCTGGAAACAAGTACCAGTTACAGCATATCTCGATTATAGAGAATGGACTGGATTAATTACACATGTGTACGTTTAAGAACGGAGACGCTTTCCAAATGTGAGAAAAGCCAAACGAGCCCCTTTCTCGGAGCATTCAATTCCTTCAACGATCGGTGTTTAAACTTTTCCTGGTGTCCGGAACTCAACCCTGGTTGAGGTCAAATACAGGATTCATCGGCGCATGCCTTTCCTCCTTAGGATTTTCCTACCCAGACTTGCTATTTCAAGTACCAGTTCCAGGTGAACACGCTTTTCAAGAAGCGTACTGATGAGTATTAAACAGAATACAGTAGCACTTACAGGAAAAGAGACAAGAATCTAAGAGATAAGTATTGCTTTGTTTTGTTGTATTTAATTGAGCAATTGAGTATTATATACACGACTTTTTGAACGAGCGGGATTTTCGGATCAGGTTCTGACGAACGCTTAATGCGAATATGAGCATGGCTAAGCAAACATTATTGCGAAAGGAGTATTAGAATGTAGTTTAATGGAAAATGTAAGTTTCACATTATACGAGATCTTTAAAGGGCAGGGTGATCATGTGTTATCGGTATATGAGTTTCCCCTTAGACAAACAGCTAACAGGTGAGCTGAGCACTTGCATTGTTTCAAACATATTGTCCTTAACATGTTGAATCAATAGAAGTAACAACACCTTTGGGCTTGGGTTTGTTTTCATTGTCCTTTTGTTTTCTGGCTGGTAGTCTTAGTAGAATCATTCAATTTTCAGGATATGTCTTACAAAATTCACCCACATTAATATGTGCTGATTGGTATATGTAGATACTGTGGTGTCTTCCTCAAAGAGGATCTATGCTAAAGAAAACTGTCAATGATTCTCAGTTGCAATTATTGTTTATTATTTATTTGTTTTACTGAGTCAAAGTGAAAACAGAATGAAGAAATATTACAGTCTCGCAGACAAAAAAAAGAAAAAATGCTATCTGCTATCAATTCTATGTTAGAATGGTTGCAAGGCAATTAGTGTTTGAGGCTAAACCCAATGATAATTTATCTAGATGTTTCAAGGATTGACCGGGTGTGTGGATTCTTCTTCGATTTTTCGAATACGCATGGAAGCGCTGTCTTTGAAATGCACTCTATTCAGTGTCAATCAGCATAGAGAACAGTTAGGCTACCTATCTATTCTCCTCAAATATTGTTGTTGTCCCTATGGGAGTTGAAAAACATTAACTCACTTCACTGGGTTTCGGGTGTGGTTCAATTTAATTGAATGAATAATGGATATTTCCATTTCAGACTAGAAACGGCTAAAATAATTATTTTTCACAAGAACCGTACAGGTAGCCTATATCAGTTAAAATTGCTTTTCCATGATATATGGAACTGGCCAGAGATTGTTGAGTAAATGGGCAAGATTCGATGGTTTATGTTCTGTTAATGGGCAATTTCTTACAACCGCTTACAGCATCAATATTTGGCTTATATGTAGCCTTAATGAATCCGTTTGAGAAGGTAGAATATACACTGTTACTGGAACTGATAAAAACGCAAGGGAAGTATGAGGGAAAATGCCCTAAAAAATGTTTCTTTTGTTTTGAATATTGTTGTATTGTCGCCCTGTTCCGCGTTATAGGATATAACGATCTCTTGATCGTGTCATCTGATAACAGAGTTAATGTGGGCGAAAAGAGTACTAGAGAGTACAGTGGGGAAGTTTTTATTCTTGTGTTCAGCCTTGGTGGTTGTTATGAACGCCTTGATAGCGTAGTCTGTTGTTAGTCAAGGTGGCTGGGCGATTGTCAGGGTGACAGTGAGTGGGGTCTTGGTGACGTGATGAAGTTCAGTGGGCCACATGCTTGTGGTGCTGGCTAAGTTCTGCTATAAGCTAACGTAAACCTATTCCCGCCTTTCCTCCTCCGACTACACGTTCGGTAATGTATTAACGAAAATTAAATAAACGAAATTGATCAAAGAATGACGAAGCACTAGACTAAGTTACGTCTTTTCGAATTTTTATTCAAAAGGTTTTGTTCTGATGTGTGTTTTTATCGGTCTGGTCAGCTCCAGAATTTATTGGTGTGTCATCATTTTGACTTTTGTTTTTGCATCGGTCTGGTCGGCTCCATAAATTACTATGGTGTTATTTTCACTTTCGTTTTGTATCTGTCTGGTTGGCTTCGGAATTTCCTTTTTTATCATTATTCTGTTATTCAAACAGATAGCAAGTGGCAGTTATGGTGGTAATGGCTACTAATATGTTGGCTGCAGAGCCGGAGAATACTGGATATTAATATGATCTGAGAGATAATGTATATGAATACTAATATGGCTGCAGAGCCGAAGAATACTGGTTAAATGTTGGCTGCAGAGCCGGAGAATACTGGTTAAATGTTGGCTGCAGAGCCGGAGAATACTGGATATTAATATGATCTGAGAGATAACGTATATGAATACTAATATGGCTGCAGAGCCGGAGAATACTGGTTAAATGTTGGCTGCAGAGCCGGAGAATACTGGTTAAATGTTGGCTGCAGAGCCGGAGAATACTGGATATTAATATGATCTGAGATAACGTATATGAATACTAATATGGCTGCAGAGCCGGAGAATACTGGTTAAATGTTGGCTGCAGAGCCGAAGAATACTGGTTAAATGTTGGCTGCAGAGCCGGAGAATACTGGATATTAATATGATCTGAGAGATAATGTATATGAATACTAATATGGCTGCAGAGCCGGAGAATACTGGTTAAATGTTGGCTGCAGAGCCGGAGAATACTGGATATTAATATGATGTGAGAGATAACGTATATGAATACTAATATGGCTGCAGAGCCGGAGAATACTGGATATTAATATGATCTGAGAGATAATTTATGTGAATACTAATATGGCTGCAGAGCCAGAAGAATACTGGATATTAATACAATTGGAGAACAAATGGTTTTGGGTAGTCGTATGGCTGCGAAGCTGAAGGAATACTGGTAAAATGTTGACAGCAGAGGTAAATGAATTCTGGAAATGTAAAGACGTATTTTAGTGCTCTAATTGGCAGAGGTGAGAGAGAACATGGCAGGGGAAAAGAGAGAGAGAGAGTGAGAGAGAGAGAGGTGGTAATGGAAGGGTGAAAATGTGACAAAGACGGACTCGGCCTTGAGAACTTGTAAATGGTGTACATTCTGCACCACGCTTTAATTTGACTAAACATTTTGTGGAATAACTCATTGGAGTTAACATATGCAATATATATTTATACATTCTGTTTATAGTTGGTTAAAGGAACCGGAAGCAGTAGGATAGTTAATGGGTAAGAGGAGATTTTAACATGATCGTTTTAACATTAAATTAATGTGCTACGTGTATGATTTGCGCATGAGTGTTGGGATGTGAGTTGGTATCGTTTTCGGTGATGTTGAGAACATCGTGGATTGGCAATAAGTGCGAATATTGATGATGCATTAAAAAGTGTGTTTGTCTTTTGTATATTTATATTTGCAGAGATTTTTAGGCGAGATTGGAGATAGTTTGTAGAAGAAAAGGTGTTCTTGTTGCCTCTTTTATTAAGTCGTACAGAGCCTCTAACAACGGCAATTCTGATACAGCCTGACGATGAGTGACGTTTCTGAATCAGCTGAGGACGCATATGTTGTATCGGTGAAGGTTTGACAAGCATTTAAACATATTTAAATAGTCGATTGCGATGCAGATATCCAGATATGTGTAATGGAATCTAGTCATGTTATATATAAAACTGGAGGTATCAGGGTGTGATATATGCCGCTGGGCGAAAAGACTTATTGATCAGAATTAAGCTCTGTGTGGTAGATTTTGACGTAAACTGAAATTAGATGCTGAGAATAAATTGTTTGTAAATGTTTACAAGTTTATGTTTTAATGCAAAAGTATTTACTTGTAAATGAATAATCTGTTATGAGTATATTTGACTCTTTATGCATGTTATCGACAACATTGTTTTCGGAATATTTTAAGGGTATATTGGGTTATTAGTGTTTTTTGTTGGCGACCAGTGTTATAAAAGAATGGAGTATGAATGAAATTACATGTAAGTTGATATCGATTTTAGAAAGACATGTTTAAAAAAGATCTATATAGTTACTCTACCATTTAATCATTTAAATGACTCAATTCCGAGAATTATGATATGTATGTCCATAGCTCAGAATGGTGAGAGTAAAAATTACTGTCAAGATATATTGGAATAATCCAAATGCATTCAAAATATCATGCTTAGTGAGTAGTGAAGGCAGAGTGAGATTGTGGAAATTATATAGAAGCGTTTATATGTTGTGTGGGTGTCAGTTGTTGTTCCACCCACACAACGCCTGGAATTCTATATGTAAATATGCTGTTTATATAGATACAAATTTTTCTGTATTCTGTAACAAGGGTGAAAATCAATTCACGAATAAGTTTTTATCCTTAGACCATTGACCCGTTCTTTGGTGTTCAGGTACGGTCCCAGCAGTATTACCAAATATGGAGTTATGTGTTGATTATTGGTGATTTGTTTGTTTCATAAACAAATGGAGCCGGGTACCAGAGAACTGCAGTGCTGATTATCTACTCTTAACACAATCATACATCTTTCCATAGTCAAATTCTGTATTCCTGTTACATGTACATGTAGTCGGTCATACAAATACAGTGTTAAACTTACCCTTATCCCAAATTACTGGAAATCCTTTGCAGAAGCTTCACCGCATTAGTATCATAACATTTCAAATCTTAAAGTAGTCAGAAATCTGATGTAATTACTGTCACTAAGTGCTCTTATGTTTATACTGGTGACAGCAAATTGTGAACTCCGTCTAACCTGTAAGGTAGATTGCATACGTTGCTGAACTTTTGTTTGTCATCTGTAATAGCTGTAGCTTAACTGAGCCCGCTAATCTATCCTATGTAGTTGACCAAATATTTCCGATTGACATTCCATCAGAGTTTATTATTATCCTTCATTCAGTCAAATCATGTCATAGTCACAACACATAAATTTAACTACCTGCAACCCAGGTCCCTAACCATTTTCCTGCTAGCAATTAACTGTTAATCTGTGAAGTTTTATTTACCCAACTGTATGTCTTACATAACTACTACCTGAGGCAGCTTATTGCAGGCTCCTTTCCTCTAGGCTGTAGCTTGTTTCCCAGCATGCAGCTTCAACTTGCCCATTTACAATATTCAAGTTAATATACTAAATTTCACTAAACCTCCATTTGCACAGGTTTCATGTAATATACACATTACACTGGTGAGTTCCTGCACTACACATATTCTAAAGAAGGCGCTGTGTTGGTTATGTTACTTCTCATAACAACGCACCGACATAAGCATAGCATCTAGTATTCAAATCTCTTAATTTATATTATTGTAATAACAATGGGATAAATTCTAAATGACCATCATAATCTACCTAATCTTGTTAACCAGCACCTCCCGACATACATCACTGACCAGCAGCTGACTTCTGTTTCCAGCAACGTCACTATATGATCAATTTATAAATGACAGTGGGTAATCTGCCCATTCAAATGGCAAGCCGTTTCAGTATTTAATCGGTTATTCCACATGTGTTGAAAACTTTTGCACATATGTACAAAAGAATTCCACATGTGTAAAAAACAGTTTTTAGACATATGTGCAAATGTTTTACACATATGTTGAAAAGTTTTACACATATGTTGAAAAGTTTTACACATATGCAAAATAAATTAACTATTTCACATATGTTGAAAAGTTTTATACATATGTGCAAAACTTTTACACATATGTCAAATAAAGTGTTTTTCCACATATGTGCAAAAGTTTTATACATATGTTAAATAAGTTCCAGGAGAGTTAATGGAAAGGAAATGGACTGCTCCCTGTGGTATAATCTCTCGTGAATGTTTGTTATCTAACGACATTTCAAAATGGCGCTGTCCCTTCGGGGTTTGTTTTTCGTCTCTCCGACTATGCGAGACATGTGAAAATACAGTGAGGACACGAAAGCTTATAATAATAATAATAGTACTATATTATCCTAGATTCACATTAATATTTACCAATTTATCATGCAGTTTTTGCGGAAAAATTGCATAAATAAAACATTCGGAAAATCTGACCGATTTTTTTTTTTTTTTTTTTTACATTGACCCAAAGGTATAGTGCGATAAATTCCAGCCCACTAGCTCAAGGGGTAAGGGAAAATAATTGCCAGCCCCCCAGGCCTGCACAGGTCTCAAAAAGCTCACGCCAGATAGGGCTAATGCTTCCTCCAATTACAAGCGTCTAGTCCATCACAGAATATCCGCGTCCATAATCCAAATACCTATTCAATATAACAGCATTACCACCAAATACAAAAAGACAATCATAGTATACATAAACATAGGCTAGTTTCCTGCAAGAGAGAAGCGGTCAACAGTTTTGAATGATGCCGACAAGACATCATGATGTTCCACTCAAACTTCCGACATTACTATAGCTACGATCAGTTTTCTTGAACACAGATACTATTAATGAACTTAGACGGCCAATAAAGTCCTGATGACGGATTATAGTATAGAGAGTCGAGAAATCTCATGTGGATACATGTCTGTACGGTATGTGACCTTTGGCATCGAGTACTTCCGTGAGACATTTTGAGTTTTTCAATATCCTCATACATTCAACGCTAGAGTTTTTAGAAATAGTGGCGCAATACCTTTCCCTAAATGCTTTTACCTTCTGAAGGGCCCTCGCCAATAGGATTCAAAGAAGCTTGGTGGTGCAGCTTCTAGAACCAGCTATGAATCTAGCTTTGTATGGTGATTTATGCATTTTGGGAGTCCAGTATACTTTTGGTATGTCGTTATGATTGATTGGAGGACAAATACCTCTTTCCCTGTGAAACGTTTTGTGATTGTTAAATAGATCTTCCAGTGTAAATGAAGTTTAGGAGTAAGTAGACGTATAAGAGGTATTAGACCAGCACCTGGTAATAGTAATATTTACATATGAATATTATATTATTATTGAGGGTTCTTAGTACTTGTTTGGCTTGGAGAAGAGTACTTCTGTATCGTGACATACTTTAGTGATTTTTGGTGGTATTATATTTCCTGGCTGCGATGTCTCCGTTGATGGGGTTTAGAGAGCTGGGTATCTCCCCAGGATAAATCCATTCCGGTCTTCGTGGATTATCTTATCTAGCACCGATTTTATTCTGTTTGCTATGCAAGATGAGGCTAGTTTATAGGTAACACTTACGAGTAAATGATCTTCAGAACTTCCCGATTTCGTGCTTTTCTTGGTTTTGGTTGGCATCTTATAACTCCTAGTTTTTGAGTTACGGATAGTTCACCCTTTTCATAGGCAGAGTTCAAGAGCGTAATACAAACTTCCCTAGCACTCATGCTTATATTTACTATAAAGACGTTATTCGAAGTTTCAAATGAAAATGACGAGCCTTCAATCAGGTATTTATATGTACCGCATCGAGGGTCTCTTCATTTTATGGTTAGATGTTCTGGGTTTTCTGGATATGCTCAAATAGTTTTGTTTTTCAAATTAGGAGCCTGTCTCTGGCTTTTATGGAGTTTCATATGTTTAAGTAGTCTATGCTTATGTATACTATGATTGTTGTTTTCTCTGTCGTATTTTTTAATTTGGTGCTGTAGGTTAGGAGGAAGTAATTATTTTCCCTATCCCTCGTCATGTTAATTGACATGTTTTCATTAAAAGAACGTCACTGACCACTTAGGCGGTATGAAAACATTGTGTCATCCAGTGCCAATTTAACTGAATCAAGACCGACCGTGGATGCCCGATTTAACTAGTTCCGCGTTGGAGACAATATTGGAATTGCACTGAACCTAAAGCTGCCAGTGTGCGTTAATTGCGCGGAGGAATTGCGTGAAATTTACAGACAATATTTTTGACTCACTCACCGATATTCAGCTACCAGCACTTTATCTTTGTATCATCCAATCGTAGGGCTAACCTGTCCCATAATCGGATACCTTCGGCGTGCGAACATTGTCCGACAGGCTGAATCCGCGGATTAGTTCCTTTTTATCTATATGGAATATGGAATAGATATTTGGATTATGAACGCGGAAGTTATTTAATAGACGACGGCTGAATGTTGAATGACGGACTAGGCGTTTGTACATTAGATCATTTTATATTTTAGGGCTCTCGCGCAGAATGTTCATATTTTGCTAAATTTTGGAATACATGTATATGTCCGAATTATGCCGATTATATTGTGGCCACGAAAGATCTGCTTTAATTCGTTGATTTCTGTTTGGGGGTTCTTAAAAATGTAATATCATGTGACTTGACTTTATTCAGGCGTGTCGTGATAATGTCGCCTATATGCAGGCGCTTCCAAAAACCGTTCCCTTTCGTTCAACAAACACTATATAGACGATCTTCTCGTTGTGGATAATCGCAATATAAATGACGCAGTGAAGGATACATATCCACCTTCACTGGACTTGAAGGAAACTACAGCGAGCCGTACAGGCACATCATATTTAGACCTATATCTCTATAAACATGAAGCGGGACCTTCTCTCTCGTCGATTTTATGTCAGAAGAGATGATTACAATTTCGACATCGTGAACTATCCCTTTCTGGACAGTAATAGTCCAATGGAACCTGCATATGGCGTGTAAATATCTCGCCTAGTAGCATTTGGTAGATCCTGTGTTAAATGTGACGATTTTAATCAACGTCGCAAAACGTTGTTGCAGAAACTTATAGCGAGGAAGATCTATATTGGAATAGGTCTTTGGATTATGGACGCGGATATTCTTTAATGAACGACGACTGGATTATGAATGACGGACCAGACGCTTGTATTTACTACAGGATACATTTGTATGTCTATCCGATTGTTCACAATGTCCTTTACAGTACCGTTTGCATCTGTAGAAATTTTATCCAATGGTTTGTTTCACTGCGTCGAGAATTTGTGACCTTTTAATGTTGCGTTTAATTGCGGCCTCGTGTTATTTGTAACCTCAAAAGAGTGAAAATAAAAACATTTAGATTAATTGATTGACGTCAACGCTCTGTGGAGATTTTTCCCTCCAATGTTGACTCAATCCGCGCGCTATTTGTTGAAATGACAATTCGCTGTTTTTAGCAATTAGAGCAAATACCATAATTGTTCAATATCGCAGCATATCGGAGAAACCCTAATTGACGGATCGGCCTAATATATATTGCATTATCTTCTGTGAACATCTCAAGGAATAATGACTTTTTGTATGAAATGTAAATACATTTTTTTATGATTTACTGATGAATGGTAGTGTACCGATGAGTAATTACTCTCGCTGAACGCCCCGAATGTGAGAAATATAAGACTGATAGATGTGAAAGGTATTTCGCATATTGAGGAGAAATTCCAACCGCGCTCAGATGGAATTACTGTCCAACCAGCATTACGAATTTCAAACTGAAGAAGGGAACATCATGCTTTCGGGAAATTTTTGTAACATGTCTGTCTCCAAAATTATGTGGGGAAAAGAATTGTTTGAAGTGATGTGTTCAAAGGAATCAATTGGATATCTTGTGTACTATTTTGGGTTTTTAATAACAATCACCGTCGTCAATTTTATCGGGAACAGTTTAGTCATTTCTACTATCGTGCGACATCCTGGCTTACGACACCCAAGTAACTATTACCTCGTCAGTCTGGCGGGGTCAGATATCTTAGCCGGGATTATCTACACACTGTACAACCTATCTCACGAGAAGAGTTTCGGTATTATAGAACCCATCGGTAAGTATACACACACCGGACAAATTTCAGCACATGTCTTTTTTTTCTTTCTTCCGTCTGGTTCAACAAACATGAGCTCAACGATGTTTTTTTCCTTGGAATCGTCAAAGGTGCCTGTTTAACATTTTGACCATTCATTATGTACAGAATGGGTGCTGTCTTGATCATGGTGCCCAAGGCCAAAAGTTGATGTTCAGTTCTTCAATGAGCTGACTGAAATGTCATAAACATTTCCATAATTGGAGACAGTGTGTCGGAATTTTTTTAGTCTTTTGTTTGATGAACTGGGAGAGGTATTATTCATAATTTTAGCTAAGCATGTATTGATCTTTCACATCCGATTGCCACTTTTGTTTATCTTAGTAATTAAAACATACAACGTGTTCTCTATAGAGACGAACAATACATATTTATATTTTTGTTTCACATTCTGCTTCAATATGGGAAGTATCCACCTCAAAGCCAGAATTGTGAAAAATATTGAAAATTTTTAAGCATCAAACATGGCCACCGTCTGACAAAATCTAATCACAATTTCAGACACATTTGACACTTCCATAAATTCAGTTATGACAAGTTATTTGCTCTCATATCATACAACTCTTGATTTGTGGCGGGCTAAATTGTGTTTTAATTTGTTTACATGTAAACACTTTATTTAAAAGTCGCCTGCTGTAGCTAGGATCAGTGCTATAAATTCCGCATAATATTTTCATTGGGGTTCAGATGCAACGACTTGCTATGCTAAGTATGGCTTCAAAGATTCGGCTCGGTGGTGACTCTCCCGCTCGTTACCAAATAACACCACACAGACAGCCGTAAAGTGCTATAATGCATTTTCTTTCCCGTTGTGAAGTTAGGCTACAAGTGTGAGGTCCGACATTCAGTAGCCAACCCTCGTGCAAGAAGAATTTCCACTTCTACAATCGACAGACCTAAATCATAATATTAACAACAAACTGCAAGCACGCATTTCATTGAAGAAATACTAACCACAAGCCAGAAGTCAGCAGTGTTCAATGATGACGGCATCATCATATGTTCATATCAAGTCGTATTCTCGACTATTGAATAGCAATTAATCTTTGATTGTGACTGATCTTATGTTAACATCATTAAGATCTTATGACACACGATGTTCTTACGGCCTCTAGCTCCGGGTTGAGCGGAATTAAATACATTTAGCGAAGCGTAGCGCCGAAGATATTGTTCTCTACGATTGTAACTGTATGTTACCTTTATCCCAAAATTTTAGAAACTTTGAGTGAAAGCCCCAAGAGAAATAGCCCAGTCAAATCAGTTGCTGAAATAATGGCACGTGACACCGACAGAAATTGTCATATTTTACACACAATCCAGCAAATGCTACATGGCGAGATACGTATGCGCCTTATGCATATTTCTTTCGAGATATTACAGACCAGTAAGGGGTAGCTAACAATGTCGATTGAAATCATCCCTCTTTTTGTAGAGCAGACTTGAGAGAAAGCAGTTTTCCACTCCATATAGGTATAAATGTTGATGTACATATAATAGCCCACTCGGAATATTTGTAGTTTCCTTCAAATTCAGAGAAGGCTGAAAATGCTTCGCGGGGTCTCATATGTATTGGTTCAGAACTGGAAATAGTTCGAAGAAATCACCTGGATCCATAAATTGAACAACTGTGCTCAAAGGTGTCTAGCGATTAAAATGGATGATGCTACGGTCCTTTGTTACTGACATTCGATAACCAGCATTCTTATTTTCACGTCTTCATTCAACATTCATATGTGAGTCTCAAGCTCATGTTCCTTCAACATTCTTTAATCGACTATCTTCCAGAAAATCAGGTGCTCATGCGCAATCAATCTTCGGAGTTTTATTGAACAGTGTATTTGTATGAGAGATAATATGCGACAACCTTCTTTAAATATCACACGGCGATACCGCGGGCCTTCGCTTGTAACCGCACAAGCAGCCTATGCTCCAGGTTTAAGGTAAAATCAATCAGCGGCTATTGCACAGACGAAGAGAGTTACCGTACATACTCTGATATAATGAGTACCGTATTTCACAAACAAAGGGATCTACATACCTTGATAAAATGAGAAATGTTATTTCAACCGCGACTGTCTAAATGAACCCCTGACCCCGACGTTTTGTATTCGACTCTATATTTTCGCGCCCATACCTGACCCGTCTCTGCCAGCTAAAAAAGCACGTTTGTGAACCTCAGAACCAGGTCTTCACTGAGGGCGCTAATGTGAGTTGAATAGCCTGCCGCTGAACGGGTTGCATCCAGTCAGAATAAGAGATTGTTGTTAGTGGAGTAACAAACTTTGGTCAGGTGGCGGAGAACAAATTCTCATCTACACTAGGTTTTTCTGCCAACACCGGGAACATAGGCATGGTGCTGAGAAAATATGGTAATCATTCAACTTTCATCGTGGCTAGTGCATTAGGTGGATTTCTTAAATATCAAAGCGTCGTATGCATGATTTAAGTTAGTGCTCTTCATACATCAATGTATTACGTGAGGGTTGAGCGAACTGAAAATTACCTTAATGTATGTATACAATTTTTTTTATTGTGGCAGGTCAGTGGTCAGCCTGTAGAGTAGTAGTGTGGATGGTACATGGATTCCAGTTCACTTCCTCCTTCAACATTGTTGCTATCACGGCCGCCCGATACATCATCATCGTGAAGCCGCTGATCTCAGATCTGTACCTTACCTCTTCTCGCGTTATCTTCTCTCTGATCTGCATATGGACCTTGGCACTTACCTTATCGGCAATACTTAACCTGAAAGACAAACCAGAAGGTAAGTCTTGTCGTTTATAGAAGTAAACCCGTGAAAATATTTCAACAATGTTGGTTGGGCATACTGCTGAGGAAAATATTCCCTGCTTGGGCCTTTTTTTATCTGACGGTCACATAGTTCATCGTTTTTCATCAGATGACAAATATTTGAGGGCGATGATGTAATAGCCCTGAATTTTTTTTATCTAATATCACTTAAGCCGCGACTTGGGGTCGTGTGTTCATGTAATTCGTAATGTCCACACGAACAGCTACAATAAAAGGGTGACTGGATTACAAATCATCACAGAGTTCACTTTTTAGTTTTTGCGATGTTGTCAGAAATATTCAATAAGCATATTTTTAAGTGGGATTATATGATTTCTTGTCAGTACCCCGGCATGATTCCACACCACCGTTTTAATGTTGCGCTTAATAGGAACCAGTAAATGCCACCGAAAAGACCTGTGTTCCGTCATCAAACCGTTGTGTAGAAATATCGCAATTCTGGGTTCTTAAGACGATTTTCTGCCTGTTGTTTAGAAAATTACTATGCACATTTCGAATAACTGAACTGTGTGCTAACTATTTTACTTCTTACTATACAAAAAAATATATTATTAGAATGTCATAGACGCAGTGCAATAAGGAGAAATCGATGCAGTTTCACATTTGCTTATCTGGAATCTCAGTCGATGATCATCGATGACCCAACACTGAAGCAAAAATCTCATCATTTTGGCCCACTCATTTTGGAGAACACCAAGCCGATGTCCATCCCCATTTCGCGAGCATTCAATTGGCATTACTGTCCACCAATTTTCACCTGGCTCTAATGAACCCACCCTAAATTAATAATTTGTGTGGTTGACAGTGCACCAAAAACAAGTTGCATGCCCTGTGCCACCTGAATCCTTCCCCAAATCTAGAAATCAGGGTACTATGTAAACCACATCTTTAAGAGTGTGCATCAAAATAGACCGAAATCCGTTAATCCAGGAGCTGTCGCTGAAAACGATCATAGTTTATCAAGAACCAGGAAGTCGACATGAAAATGAATAATGAAATCATCATCATCACAAAAGGATCACCCCGAACCGTAAATTCGCCATATTTGACATCTATGAGCTGTATGAATCGACTAGAATTATCATTGGTCTGATGACGTACCTGTATGTGTATTGAATAGGATAGAGGTAGATTTGTAAGGGAGATCCGCAACACTAGCATTATCTATTTACACAGATTTACCTTTTGCTTTTTATACGCCCACCAAAAGCCGGACGTATTATGTGATGGCGGTTTCCGTCCATCTGTCCGTGTGTCCGTGTGTCCGTCCGTCCCCCGTGTCCGGTCTATATCTGGGACAGTTTTCTATCTACAGTTCTAATTTTTGGTGAGTGGATACCCTACGGGGAGACGATGTGTCGCGTACCAAAATAAAGGTCAAGGTCAGAGGTCAAAGGTCACTGGCCTGAAAAACAGGAAATCACTGAAGGGTTCGTGTCCGGTCTATATCTGTGAATGTTTTTTATCCACAGTTGCAATTTTTTGTGAGTGGATACGCTAGGTGGAGACGATGTGTCGCGCACCAAAATTGAGGTCGCGGTCAGAGGTCAAAGGTCACTGTTGCCTAAAATCAGGAAACCATTGATCATTGACAGTTTTCTATCTACAGTTCTAATTTTTGGTGAGTGGATGCCCTAGGTCGAGGTCAGAGGTCAAAGGTCAGTGTGACGGAAAAATCAGGAAATCATTAAAATCACTATTTTTCTGTGAGTAGATTCAATAGGGGGAAATGAGGTGTCGCATACCAAAATATAGGTCAAGGTCGAAGGTCAAAGGTCACTGACCCAAAAATCAGGAAATTATAAAAAAATAACATGTTTTTGTGTGAGTAGATACATTAGGGGGACACAATGTGTCACTTATCAAAATGTAGGTCAAGGTCAAAGGTCAAGGTCACTGTGACCCCAAAATTATAAAATTGTTAAAAATCATGATTTTTTGAGTCCATTGAGAAATTACAGGTAGCCGTTTTTTTCATGTACAAAAATTTGGATCCAGGTCAATAGTCAAGATCACTGTGACACCAGAATCAAGGGCAAAGGTCAGTGTGACCTAAAAATCACGAAATCATTAAAAATTACTAATATTTGGCGAGTGTATTCAATAGGGGGAAATGAAGTGTCGCATACTAAAAATTAGGTCAAGGTCAAAGGTCACTGTGACCCCAAAATCAGGAAATTATTAAAAATAACATTTTTTTGTCAGTAGATACATTAGGGCGATATGTCAGATACCAAAATGTAGGTCAACGGTCAAGGTCACTGACCCCAAAATCGTTACTGTTAAAGATCATGCTTTTTTGTGTCCATTGAGAAATTACGGGGAGATGGTTTGTCATGTACCAAAATTTAGGTCAAGGTCAATAGTCAAGGTCACTGTGACTCCAGAATCAAGAGAGAGACCCTCGGTGGCCGAGTGGTCTAAGGCGCGTCGCTGGTGACCGCTAGCCTCACACCGCTGAACCGGCACGGGTTCGAACCCAGCTGGTCCATGTGTGAAAGTTTGTCAGTTACTTGCCGAAGGGCGGTGGTTCTCTCCGGGTACTCCGACTTCCTCCACCAACCAAACTGACTGTCACCATATGAGTGAAACAAACTTGAGTGTGACATTAAGCCAAATTCCCTCCTCCTCCCCAGAATCAAGAAATCTTTGAAAATTACTTTGTTTTGTGTCCGTAGATTCATTAGGGGGACATGATGTGTCACATACCAAAATGTAGGTCAAGGCCGAACGTCAAGGTCACTGTGACCCCCAAAATCATGAAATTCATAAAAATCATGATTTTTTTTGTGTCCATTGATACATTGACGGAAGACGAAGTGTCGTGTACCAAAATTTAGGTCGAGGTCAATGTAACTGTGACCCCAAAATCAGGAAATCACATTTTTATATGCCTGTCGAAGACGAGGTCATGTAATGCGATGTTGCGTTCTGTCCATTCATCCATTAACATTTGTTGTCCATGCGATATCTCTAGTCTCAAGGTATGGAATGGTACCAAACTTTGAGTATACCTTGCTCGCATGGCAAAGAGGAGCCATACATTTTGAGATCAATTTGTCCAAGGTCAAGGTCACAGTCCTTCAAAACTGAATCAAGTTTAGCGGACCATATGTGTTAGGTTGGAATATTCAGAGTTCTCTCCCCTACATGTATATGGCATTCGTCCTGTTGTCTCCCATATTTGAAACCGCTACATTTAGGTAAACTGTTGTGAAATAAAAACCATACATTTAGTAATTTAACGGAGAGAGGGGTCCTTTATGAACTTCATACCTCTTTATTAACTCAAGAACAAATGTTTACTTCATCAGTTTCTTCTTCCTTCAGGAAAAATTATCTCGTCTGAAAGGAATCCATTTGCAGGAAAACTACTATTTTCGTGTTTGACTATTGTCGATTTCAGTGTGGGATATGTGAGCTCTCAGGTCTTGCTTCAAGGTCAACTAGTTACCAAGAGTTAAGCTCGTTAGTTTATCATTCAATATAGGATGTTATATATGTTACATTCTCAGAAGCACAAAATTGTAGGCTAGCTACCAATTGGAATCAAGGCTATCAAACAACCTTGAAATTTGGACCAATGTAATTCCAGATACACGGGCGTATATTGAAGCCCCTTGGGCTCTTGTTAATATAGTACTCGACGAAACCTATCTAAAGAAACGTGTACCATATATCTCCATCTCTGTTTTCAGCGAACTATCCAGGCATTTGCCGTTACGAGATGATCCATACGGTGTGGCACATAGTCGTGTCGATGATAATCCAGATTCAGGCACCTTTATTGGTCATGATCTGTTTCTATATCCGAATTACTAGTATCGCCAGAAGGCAGGTACGTTTACAACAGAATGGGAACAGTCTCCGACACATCAGATGTCGAAAATGCGACCTTAATATCGTCCATCTGAACTGGTAATATAAATTCGGGAGGTGTAATAGAACTTGAACCTGATGACATAACTGCGTTGCAATGTTGGAATAAGTGAGGTATACATCCACCATCTTGGGACTGCACAGGTGCAAACTTTTATAAAGTTAGCATTGATGCAGAATACATCATGAGATAGAAAGGGGGTTAAAACGCCATCAGGTTCACGGCTGTTTGCTTGATAAGTTGAGTAAAATAAAGAGAGTAGTACCGGAGTGATA
Organism: Hanleya hanleyi; assembly: GCA_036873755.1. NCBI lineage: Eukaryota > Metazoa > Mollusca > Polyplacophora > Lepidopleurida > Hanleyidae > Hanleya > Hanleya hanleyi. The sequence goes on along the minus strand of JAVTVY010007311.1, from coordinate 981 downwards.
AAGTGGTCGATGGTGGTGTTTATCATCTACAATTATTATTCTATTTTAGGCAAAAGTAGTTGCAGCGCTAGAAAGGCAGCACGGAAGTGGGAGTGAGGCGGACAGAAAACAGTCTCTAAATAGAACCAGAAAATCGACAAAAATGGTTGCAATGCTTCTGGGATGTTTCGCATTGGTTTCGACTCCATATTCTTTGTTTGGAATCGTCAGCTTAAGCTGCGAGTCATGCGAAGTCAGTAAATACATCAGGTGAGTAAAATAGTCGTAGAGTAATGATAACGTAATTTTAATTTAATTTTTTAATTTCAGTATATATTTATCAGGTTAAGAGATGATAATGAATGATAAAATAGAAGTCACCATACTCGTTATAAAAATATGGCAACCATAACTTAATAGCCATAACACCGAATATCTAAAGAAATATGGCTTTCTTTCTCCTTGAAGTTCACTTAATCAAATTTTCTCAGGTCAGATTTTGTCCAGAAGGTGGTGGTCCTGGTGAATCGGGGAACCTGGTCGGAGGTTCATCTATAGGGCACTGATCTTGAACGTGAAGACATGGAAATTTCACACGCAGATATAATCTATAACCTCCGGAGCGCTTTGCCGTCTCTAACTGTTGAATTTAAAATGATCACTGTGTCGTCAGACCTACCCTACTATCGCAGTGCATAATAAGTGATTCGGTTGTGTCAGCTATCAGTCTGACATTCTCTTGTATCGAATTGAGATGTGTCTGGGCAACCCTGTGAGGAAGTTGTGAAAATTCGACAAATTGCCATATGATAGTCTCGTACGCACATGAAAATTAACGTTTAACGTAGTGTGACGTCAGACTAACCGAAATGTCTTACTCCTGATCTATCTGCCGGGCGACATGTGTTCTAATGTAACAGCTAACCTGAACTAATCGCGATGTCCGAAGGTGGACACCAGAATGCTATAAGTCGAAAAATGCCCAATTAAAACTACTGTATC
>JAVTVY010007310.1:0-43321 GCA_036873755.1 Hanleya hanleyi | reverse complement strand
GGTTTTGGCGACAAATTCCTACTGAAGAAGAGCCGCGGAAGGTCAGACCCAGTGAAGATAATCCCGGAGAGACGAACGCCACTGGTGATGCGATGACGGAGAGCCCGCCTATACCCACAGTTGGGAAGAGCCTAGATTTCCAGCCGGACCCCACCGTTACGGTTTCGAGTCATACGTCATACATCGAACATTTTCTGGACGAGCCCATAAATGTTCCTAGCGATCTCTTACCCGAATATCATCCAGAGAGTGACATCTCTCGGCGCCATTGAACCATGACACGGCACTGTTTCCACCGTCATCACCCTATTCAAGATATCTACAATTTCCCACTGACCAAGCTCACCCGTCTACGCAGCTACGTGGAAACCATCTTCAATGACCAACCTACGGCCTTCACATTAAATGTAGCATTTGGGTACATCTTATGCCATAAGGTGACGGGTGAATTGCGCTATTTCTATTCCAGTGCCATCCACCCAGTGTACGACCAACCGTTTACCATCAATGACCGGAGGTCACTAGAGATGATGCTAGACCAAGTGGAACAATTGGATGTCTTGGGATGGGCCCAACAACAACGACCCAACACCAAGTGGACAGTGAAGAGGGTGACCAATGTTACGTTTTTCCTTACCAAGCTGATCCACCACTGCCATCGGTTGAATGCGTCACTCGTGCACTGATGAATACTCAGAATGCGCAAACAACTATCTGAGGATATGTTGCCTCAACGGTATCCTGGCCTGCCCGCCGATGATTAGAATAAACGGTTCAGAGCGAACATGGCCGAAGATGGAACTTTCTGAATGGACAAGAATACATCTAACGGACAGGAACGAATATGACAGATACAAATGGTGGCCTCTGATTGGGCAAGAGTCTTTTTGAGTTGTAAACATACCCAACGCGGCTCCCCCAGCGTGGGTATGATGTAACATTGGGGAAAATAAACTATATGAAAAAACTTCTTGTTGTTGTTGTTCTCTCATGTGTCATCCTTGTTGTTGTTGTTGTTCTCTCTCGGTCTATATCATGGCGTCAAGTCGTTATGTAAGAGCGTTAAGGCGTAACGACGGGCGTTGACGGGCGTCACTGCATTTCGATGAATTGGTGTCAATTCCATGGAATATCTAGAAAATCAGAACTTCTGAGCTATTTCACCAGGGCGTTGAAGCGTTAAGCTTGGCGTTGGCGGGCGTTGCTACAATATGACACCTCATACGACGCATTCGGACCAAGATTGGAGAACAACACAAAGTATTGGTAGTTCAAGGCAATATCTCTGGACGCCTTCCCTTGAGGAAAGAGATTCTGGGTCAAATAGATGACGGACAGATTCTGATGATGGGATCCTTTCCACATACCCCCAAAAATGCCTGTTTTCTCTACTACGGCCAGGCTGCGCATGCGCAGATTGACGCGACTTGCACTTAAAAACACGCCATTCTGACTCTACCCCACACAAGCTTCACATTGATACCTCACACGACCCATTCGAACCGTGAATAGCCCATCTCTACCCCCAAACACACACCCACATACCCCCAAAATGCCTGCTTTCTATACTACGGCCAGACTGCGCATGCGCAGACTATTGAACACGGACGAACCATTAGTGTAGTCAAGTGCTCCTCCACGAGATCTTCAAAATAAGACCTCACTCGACCCCATCGGATCATTAGGGACTCACCTAGACCCCAACACGTCCACCCCGTATGGGCCTATACACCCATAACCATGCAGTATAGGCCTATGGGCCTACCCAGGCCTCGGTGACTTTTTCCAAAAATTTCACCGTTTCGCTCCGCGACCCTTCCTATCATGTTCTAAATGACGAGACGTGAAAAACAAATCCAAACAACCCTACCGCAAATGTATAGATGTACGTTTCCCTGGGGGACAAACATTGATCCTATACCCCCAGTATGGGACTATATGGGTCTATATGGGGCTATATCGTACTTTTTCAAAAATTTCACCGATTCGCTCCGGGACACTTCCTATCATGTTCTAAATGACGAGACGTGAAAAACAAATCCAAACAACCCTACCGCAAATGTATAGAAGTACGGTTCCCAGGGGGACAAACATTGATCCTATACCCCCAGTATGGGACTATATGGGTGTATATGGGTCTCGGTGACTTTTTTCAAAAATTTCACCGATTCGCTCCGGGACACTTCCTATCATGTTTGTCTTGACGAGACTAAGAAAACGAGACCCCACAACCTATACCGCAAATGTCGAGAAGTAGGTTTCCCAGGATGGTCCTATACCCCCCATACCCCATATAGGCATTTTCACGTAATTTAGGATAAAGTCCGTGTTCCGTATTTTTCAGGAAAATTTTTACATGCACCCACCCATGCTTGAAATATACTTCACTTTGATACCTCATACAACTCCATCGGCCCATTAGGGGCTCCCCTAGCTCCAAAACGTCTAGCAGGACCCATACAAGGTCCAGTTTTCGACACTAGGTGACCACACATCCCGACGAAATGGCCAGTTTTCGACACCGGATGTGCCGCCATCTTGAACATACGTGCCGCCATCTTGGATATGGCCCATAATGCACCGGGTCAAAATACTCGCTTCTGATTGGCTGAGAGCTCTGTGACGGATTTGAAATACTCGCTTCTGATTGGACGAGAGCTCCGCATTGCGTCTGCGCATGCGCAGAATGATATTCCTACCGCACACCCAACCCAACAGATGCCCCTTCACAAATGCTTCACTTTGATACCTCACTCAACTCCATCGGCCCATTAGGGACTCCCCTAGCTCTTAAAACGGCTATTTTCATACCCTTGGACCACCGCGCATGCGCAGAATGCCGGTATTTCAACCCCACACCCAGTCCATCAGATGCCCCTTCACGAATGCTTCACTTTGATACCTCACTCGACCCCATTGGACCATTAGGGACTCCCCTAGCTCCAAAACGTCTATTTCCATACCCTTGGGCCACCGCGCATGCGCAGAATGCCGGTATTTCAATCCCACACCCAGTCCATTAGATGCCCCTTCACGAATGCTTCACTTGGATACCTCAGTCGACCCCATCGGACCATTAGTGGCTCCCCTAGCTCCAACACGGCTATTTTCATACCCTTGGGCCACCGCGCATGCGCAGAATGCCGCTATTTCAATCCCACACCCAGTCCATTAGATGCCCCTTCACGAATGCTTCACTTGGATACCTCAGTCGACCCCATCGGACCATTAGTGGCTCCCCTAGCTCCAACACGGCTATTTTCATACCCTTGGGCCACCGCGCATGCGCAGAATGCCGCTATTTCAACCCCACACCCAGTCCATCACATGCCCCTTCACGAATGCTTCACTTGGATACCTCACTCGACCCCATTGGACCATTAGGGACTCCCCTAGGTCCAAAACGTCTATTTCCATACCCTTGGGCCACCGCGCATGCGCAGAATGCCGCTATTTCAACCCCACACCCAGCCCATCACATGCCCCTTCACGAATGCTTCACTTTGATACCTCACTCGACCCAATCGGTCCACTAGCGGTCCCTACAGATTGCCGAACACTTCCACGAGTGGCTGTCATAGTCCAGACACGAGTTGTCTCCCTTGGAGCTATTTACAGATTTCGGTGACTTTTTTCAAAAATTTCACCGATTCGCTCCGCAACACTTCCCGTAATGTTCTACATGACGAGACGAGTAAAATAAATCCGAACAACCATACCGCAAATGTATAGAAGTAAGTTTCCCATTAGATTCAACATTGGCCAGTGCACCAGTATGGACCGTAGACATATATAGACCATTTTCAGCCTTGGAATATACAACAAGACTCGTGGCGTAATGGGTAACGTGTCTGTCTCTGGATAAAGAGGACCCTGGTTCGAGTCCCGGGTTCGTTGTATAGAGTTTCACTTTTTTTTTTCTTTATTTATTTTTATTTATTATTGATTTATTTATTTATTTATTTATTTATTTATTTATTTATTTATTTATTTATTGATTGATTTATTGATTAATTAATTAATTAATTTATTTATTGATTGATTAATTAAAATTAATTAATTAAAATTAATTAATTAAAATTAATTAATTAATTTATTTATTTATTTATTTATTCTGTGAAAACACCCATGACATGACTGAAAAGAGCCTCACTCGGCCCAATCGGACCATGCAGCGTATTTCAAGTCCAGGGACTACTTTTTCTCCGCGGAAGCTTTTTCCCGCGACCGCATCACCGCCACAGACCGCATTACCGCGGAGGAATACAAAGGTTACAGGTTGCCGGAACTATAGTCACCCAGAGTTACCTCCCCCTAGATTGGAACTCTCTTGTGCTGGAGGTAGTTTTCCCCCAACGATCACATGATCGTCACGTGATCAAGTTACGCCCCCTTGCGGCCCAAAGAGTTACCTCCCCCGGCAAAATGTGACCTGTAATCATCTTTATATACTACTCATGTACCGATACTTAGAAGTGGCAACGTGTGAATAAATGATTTTAATAGTTGGTTATATCTCTGTTGAGTTCAATGTTGGGATAGCCTGAATTATCTAAATAGGAGAGATACAAAATATGAACAGAACAATTCTCTTCTAGTTAAATGACTGTTTGTTTATTTAAATATTTATCACCTAGTATCGTTCGGACATTCAAAGCAATACTCTCTCGAGTCTGAATCCTCGTCCTGCGTACTTCAAGTTAAATCCAATATTGTAGGTTTTGGATTGGAAGAAGAACATTACTTTTATGGAATATGTTTATAGTCCACAATTTTACATTCCCATAAGTAGTATACACTCCGCATATTCACGCTTATTTGGGCGAGTGCGCAGGTTTGTGGAGGTTTGGGGCGGACATGGGGCGGTATGCGCAGGAGTGTTCTGCGCAAGTATGACGTCACTTCCGGTCTGCGTGAATCGGCCGTGACCTTGGGGCACGTATTCCTCCGCGGTGATGCTGTCTGGTGGTGATGCGGTCTGCCTCCGCGGACAGAAAGTAGTCCCAAAACCGTGGGTTTTCGTGAGAATGTTCGGCAATCTTCAGGGGCGACAGGATCCCCTGGTGGACTGATTGGGTCGAGTGAGGTGTCAAAGTGAAGCGCTCCTCCAGGGCTATTCAGTCATGGGTGGGTGCATGTAAATTTAGGATTTGTCCCGAAAATATAAAAAGCGGAACACGGACTTTACCCCTAAAATAGGGGAACCTCCTATCAACCCTGTCCCAAAGGGCTAATATCGGTCCCTGGCTTATCGGGGCCTGCTGAGAGAGGTAGGGTGGGGGAGTGGGTGTATGTAAATTTAGGATTTGTCACGAAAATATAAAACGGGAAACACGGAATTTGCCCCTACAATAGGGGAAAACTTCCATCAACCCTATCCCAAAGGGTGAATGTCGGTCCCCCGGGCTTATCGGGGCCTGCTGAGAGAGGCAGGGTGGGTGTATGTAAAAGTTTCTCCAGAAAAAAATATAAAAAGCGGAACACGGACTGTACCCCTACAATAGAGGAAAACTCCTATCAACCCTATCCCAAAGGGCTGATATCGGTCCCCGGGCTTATCGGGGCCTGGGTGCATGGGTGGGTGCATGTAAAATGAGGATTTGTCCCCGAAAATATAAAAAGCGGAACACGAACTTTGCCCCTACAATAGGGGAAAACTCCTATCAACCCTATCCCAAAGGGCGAATATCGGTCCCCCGGGCTTATCGGGGCCTGCTGAGAGAGGCAGAGTGGGTGTATGTAAAAGTTACTCCAGAAAAAAATATGAAAAGCGGAACACGGAATTTACCCCTACAATAGAGGAAAACTCCTATCAACCCTATCCCAAAGTATAGTCACGGGATATTCATTCACATTGACCTTTGACCTCTTGGTTCAATGAGCGTCAATATGCTCTTTAAGTGCACAAAGGTCAATGAGTGCAAGTGTACTACTCTGTATCTGGGGTCAGGATGCGTAGGTGTATGACGTCACTTCCGGTAGGCGTGAATCGGGCGTGACCCTGGGTAACATGTTTAGACTTGTCTGACCTACATCCGGGTACTTTCCTGTGAGTGAGTGCGTGAGTGAGTGAGATCCGACTGGACTAATGATCGTCCGTTTTCATCATTTTGCGCATGCGCAGTCTGGCCGTATTATAGAAAGCAAGCATTTTGGAGATTCGTGGAGGTTTGTTGAGTGATTGAGGGATCATACCTGGTCAAGTGAACCGTGTGGGTTATCAGTTTTACATCCGGGTCCTCATCTTACATTTAGGAGTAGTATAGAAAGCAACAATTTTGGGGCCCCGAGCTCCGAGCTCCCGCCTGCCTCATCCCCGAGTTCCGAGCTCCCGACTGCTCCATCCCCGAGCTCCCGTCGTTACGCCTTAACGCCCTTCGTTACGCCTTAACGTCCTAGCATAACGCCTTGACGCCATGATATACACAGATGAAAGAAAAACAACAACAACAAGGATGAGAGATGAGAGAACAACAACAACAACATGTTTTTTTTCGTATGGTTTATTCTCCCCTCCAGTACATCATACCCACGCTGGGGGAGCCGCGTTGGGTATGTTTACAATTCAAGAAGTCTCTTGTCCAATCAGAGGCCGCCATTTGGCGCTGTATCAGTCATATTCGTTCTTGCTCGTTACTGCGTTAGATGTACTCTCGGCTGCTCTTGTCCAATCAGAAGTCGCCGTTTCAGAAACTTTCATCTTTGCTCGGTGTGACCTAATCGTCGTCGGGCAGGCCTGGATATTGTTCGGGCAGCATGTCCTGAAAGAGTTGTTTGCGCATCCTGATCGCATTTTCCAGGGCCTCAGTGGGTGGTAGCCCCATATCCTCTTCCAAGTGACGCTTGGTCTTCATGATGGACCTGTGCGTGGGGTCGCCTTTCATTTCAAGCGGTAGTAAGGTATACTGTTCAAAGATCGGCATGGCTGTTTTCCTGATGCAGGGGCGCATTTGGGTGTACGACTGTTGTAAGTTATCCTGTCCGGCGTCCTCGATCGCTGCAGCATGAGTATTGATAGCTGCTGTCACAATACGATCCCAGAAGGTAGGTTCTGCCTCACTTTCCTGGTATGTAGGCTGACTATCTGAGGTCAAGCTCTCCGTATCAGTATATAAACTCTCAGCAATCTCACTTTTCTGGGATGTAGACTGACTATCTGAGGTCAAGCTCTCCTTATCAGTAGATAGACTCTCATCAATCTCTGTATCGGCTTCTTGTGCCTCGGAGTCTTCAATCCCATGTATATTTTTCTCGTGTCGCATCATATCGTAACGTCTGGTGAACGTGCGTTGGCACTCAGAGCAAGTATAAGCCATATTGACGGTTGAACGTCGACTGTGCGTGTTTTGGCAATACACCTGCTTTGATGGACAGTAACGCCCGTCAACGCTTAGCTTAATGCTTCAACGCCCTGTTGAACTAGCTCAGAAGCCCTGATTTTCATGGAATTGCCACCAATACATCGAAATGCAGTGACGCCCGTCAACGGCCGTCGTTACGCCTTAACGCCCGTCTCAACGCCCGTCAACACCCGTCGTTACGCCTTAACGCCCGTCTCAATGCCTTAACGCCCTATCTTTACGCCTTAACGCCCGTCTCATCGCCTTAACGAGCGATAAAGGGGGTTTTGGAGGACGATTAACCTTTGAACTCTGAGTGCACTTTCGGTCACGTGAGTGGAAGTGACCTTTGACCACGTGACCGGTGGGGCGTTAAGGCATTGAGACGGGTGTTAAGGCGTAACGACGGGTGTTGACGGGCGTCACTGTATTTCGATGTAATGATGGCAATTCCATGAAAATCAGGGCTTCTGAGCTAGTTCACCAGGGCGTTGAAGCGTTAAGCTAAGCGTTGACGGGCGTTACTGTCTATAAAAGCAAGTGTATTGCCAAAACACGCACTGTCGACGTTCAACCGTCAATATGGCTTATACTTGCTCTGAGTGCCAACGCACGTTCACCAGACGTTACGATATGATGCGACACGAGAAAAATATACATGGGATTGAAGACTCCGAGGCACAAGAAGCCGATACAGAGATTGATGAGAGTCTATCTACTGATACGGAGAGCCTGACCTCAGATAGTCAGTCTACATCCCAGAAAAGTGAGATTGCTGAGAGTCTATATACTGATACATAGAACTTGACCTCAGATAGTCAGCCTACATACCAGGAAAGTGAGGCAGAACCTACCTTCTGAGATCGTATTGTGACAGCAGCTATCAATACTCATGCTGCAGCGATCGAGGACGCCGGGCAGGATAACTTACAACAGTCGTACACCCAAATGCGCCCCTGCATCAGGAAAACAGCCATGCCGATCTTTGAACAGTATACCATACTACCGCTTGAAATGAAAGGCGACCCCACGCACAGGTCCATCATGAAGACCAAGCGTCACTTGGAAGAGGATATGGGGCTACCACCCACTGAGGCCCTGGAAAATGCGATCAGGCTGCCCGAACAATATCCAGGCCTGCCCGACGACGATTAGGTCACACCGAGCAAAGGTGAATGTTTCTGAAACGGCGACTTCTGATTGGACAAGAGCAGCCAAGAATACATCTAACGCAGTAACGGGCAAGAACGAATATGACTGATACAGCGCCAAATGGCGGCCTCTGATTGGACAAGAGAGTTCTTGAATTGTAAACATACCCAACGCGGCTCCCCCAGGGTGGGTATGATGTACTGGAGGGGAGAATAAACCATACGAAAAAAAACCATGTTGTTGTTGTTGTTCTCTCATCTCTCATCCTTGTTGTTGTTGTTTTTCTTTCATCTATGTATATCATGGCGTCAAGGCGTTATGCTAGGACGTTAAGGCGTAACGAAGGGCGTTGAGGCGTAACGACGGGAGCTCGACGATGGAGTAGTCGGGAGCTCTGAACTCGGGGATGAGGCAGGCGGGAGCTCGGAGCTCGGGGCCCCAAAATTGTTGCTTTCTACACTACTCCTAAATGTAAGATGAGGACCCGGATGTAAAACTGATACCCCACACGGTTCATTCACTTAAGACATTGAGACGGGCGTTAAGGCGTAACGACAGGTGTTGACGGACGTTGAGACGGGCGTTAAGGCGTAACGACGGGCGTTGACGGGCGTCACTGTATTTCGATGTAATGATGGCAATTCCATGAAAATCAGGGCTTCTGAGCTAGTTCACCAGGGCGTTGCAGCTTTAAGCTAAGCGTTGACGGGCGCTACTGTCTATAAAAGCAAGTGTATTGCCAAAACACGCACTGTCGACGTTCAACCGTCAATATGGCTTATACTTGCTCTGAGTGGCAACGCACGTTCACGAGACGTTACGATATGATGCGACACGAGAAAAATATACACGGGATTGAAGACTCCGAGGCACAAGAAGCCGATACAGAGATTGATGAGAGTCTATCTACTGATAAGGAGAGCATGACCTCAGATAGTCAGCCTACATCACAGGAAAGTGAGATTGCTGAGAGTCTATATACTGATACGGAGAGCTTGACCTCAGATAGTCAGCCTACATACCAGGAAAGTGAGGCAGAACCTACCTTCTGGGATCGTATTGTGACAGCAGCTATCAATACGCATGCTGCAGCGATCGAGGACACCGGACAGGATAACTTACAACAGCCTTACACCCAAATGCGCCCCTGCATCAGGAAAACAGCCATGGCGATCTATGAACAGTATACCTTACTACCGCTTGAAATGAAAGGCGACCCCATGCACAGGTCCACCATGAAGACCAAGCGTCACTTGGAAGAGGATATGGGGCTACCACCCACTGAGGCCCTGGAAAATGCGATCAGGATGCGCAACCAACTCTTTCAGGACATGCTGCCCGAACAATATCCAGGCCTGCCCGACGACGATTAGGTCACACCGAGCAAAGATGAATGTTTCTGAAACGGCGACTTCTGATTGGACAAGAGCAGCCAAGAATACATCTAACGCAGTAACGGGCAAGAACGAATATGACTGATACAGCGCCAAATGGTGGCCTCTGATTGGTCAAGAGACTTCTTGAATTGTAAACATACCCAACGCGGCTCCCCCAGCGTGGGTATGATGTACTGGAGGTGAGTATAAACCATACCAAAAAAAACATGTTGTTGTTGTTAACGGGCGTTAAGGCGTAACGACGGGAGCTTGGAGCTCGGGGATGGAGTAGTTGGGAGCTCGGGGCCCCAAAATTGTTGCTTTCTATACTACTCCTAAATGTAAGATGAGGACCCGGATGTAAAACTGATACCCCACACGACCCATTTGACCAGGTATGGTCCCTCAATCACTCAACAAGCCTCCGCGAATCCCCAAAATGCCTGCTTTCTATACTACGGCCAAACTGCGCATGCGCAAAATGATGAAAACGGACGATACATTAGTCCAGTCGGATCCCACTCACTCACGCACTCTCTCACAGGAAAGTACCCGGATGTAGGTCAGACAGGTCTAAACATGTTCCCCAGGGTCACGCCCGATTCACGCCTACCGGAAGTGACGTCATACATCTACGCATCCTAACCCCAGATACAGAGTAGTACACTTGCACTCATTGACCTTTGTGCACTTAAAGAGCATATTGACGCTCATTGGCCCAAGAGGTCAAAGGTCAATGTGAATGAAGACCCCGTGGCTATACTTTGGGATAGGGTTGATAGGAGTTTTCCTCTATTGTAGGGGTAAAGTCCGTGTTCAGCTTTTTATATTTTTTCTGGAGAAACTTTTACATACACCCATCCTGCCTCTCTCAGCAGGCCCCGATAAGCCCGGGGGACCGACATTCACCCTTTGGGATAGGGTTGATGGAAGCTTCCCCTATTGTAGGGGCAAATTCCGTGTTCCGCTTTTTATATTTTCGGGACAGGCCCCGATAAACCAGGGACCGATATTAGCCCTTTGGGATAGGGCTGATAGGAGTTTTCCTCTATTGTAGGGGTAAAGTCCGTGTTCCGCTTTTTATATTTTCGGGGACAAATCCTTATTTTACATGCACCCACCCATGGACCCAGGCCCCGATAAGCCCGGGGACCGATATTAGCTCTTTGGGATAGGGTTGATATGGGTTTTCCTCTATTGTAGGGGTAAAGTCCGTGTTCCGGTTTTCATATCTTCGCGACGAATCCTAAATTTACATACACCCACTCCCCCACCCTACCTCTATCAGCAGGCCCCGGTAAGCCAGGGACCGATATTTGCCCTTTGGGATAGGGTTGATAGGAGTTTTTCCCTATTGTAGGGGTAAAGTCCGTGTTTCGCTTTTTATATTTTCGTGACAAATCCTAAATTTACATACACCCACTCCCCCACCCTAGCTCTCTCAGCAGGCCCCGATAAGCCAGGGACCGATATTAGCCCTTTGGGACAGGGTTGATAGGAGTTTTCCCCTATTTTGGGGGTGAAGTCCGTGTTCCGCTTTTCATATTTTCGGGACAAATCCTAATTTTACATGCACCCACCCATGACTGAATGGCCCTGGTGGAGCGCTTCACTTTTACACCTCACTCGACCCAATCAATCCACTAGGGGACCCTGTCGCCCCTGAAGATTGCCGAACATTGTCACGAAAACCCACGGTTTGGGGACTACTTTCTGTCCGCGGAGGCAGACCGCATCACCGCCAGACCGCATCACCTCGGAGGAATACATGCCCCAAGGTCACGCCTGATTCACGCAGACCGGAAGTGACGTCATTCTTGCGCAGAACAGTCCATGTCCACCTCAAACCTCCACAAACCTGCGCAGAAACACCTGCGCACTCGTCCAAATAAGCGTGAATATGCGGAGTGTTTGCTACTCCCATATGGTGAAACGTTCATATAGTTTCATTACATTCATCTTGGAAATATATATGAACGTAATTCCCCCACGCTATACAACAGATGTCATCTCTTCTTTACAATACGAATCTGCTTTGAATTTTCATTAGTCCATTGTGACATCTAATAACATGGCGAGATCAAATATGTAATGGTCACTTATTGCATAAATATTCTGAAATAAAGAAAAATCATGATATGGTGATATTAATGTGATTTACAAAATTTAGTTGAAAATATCAGTCACAGACGTTTACAGCACCGAACCATAGTTCCCAGAATTTGTTAATTTTTTGCATGTTTTTTTGTATTGAAATATATATTTCTATTGCAAATAGATAGGTATAATGATGATTGAAGCGGTGGAAAAGGGGGCGATAAAAACATACTTATCAAAATGCTTTGAAAAGTTGTCACAAATGAATGTATCGATACTGGTGGGTTGAAGATGAAATGTGGTGGAACAGTTTTAATGAAAACGTTAATTTGTTTTTAACATCTGTTGATCATTTATTTCTCTGATATATCCAACTCGGAAATAAATTGTTAACACAGAATTTGACATTACAAACCATTATTGTTTGATCTAGTTCAAGTAGAAAGATATAATGGTCTATATGAAATATTGTTTTTCAATCTAGAAAACTTATTACGCGCATGATGTCAATTAAATGCCGGCATTATTTGGTAAGGTAAGTATCCGTCATGTCATAGAGATAATTTATGAATATTGATATCCTGTGATGAAATATATATTCAATGGTACATTTGATTCTGCTGTAGTCATCATTTTCCAACAGATGACTAGATAAAGCTATTACATCATTACATATTTCACTCTGAAATATTTGTATCTATTATCGATCAAGCTGGTGCTAAGAACCATGTGGTCATGTCATTCAACATATGGATATATGATTGAAATTTAATTGCTCCCTGGCCAAATCTGCTCTTTGATAAACAACTTGAAGCTGTAGTCTGGTGAGTAGTAGTAGGGAGCAAGCCAATTCATTACCGTTTTCCAGGGAGGTAACTCTTGGTTCCCTTTTTCCCCACCAGGGGGCGTTATCCCGTATGACGTCACTTCCGGTCTGGGTGAATGGAGCGTGACCTCTGTATGACGTCACTTCCGGTTTGGGTGAATGGGGCGTGACTTATGAGGATGATAGGAGATGTACTGACCTGTCTGTGGGGGTGTCGTTCATCTCCGTGTCTTTTCGGTGAGAGGAGCATGTACTGGGGGTTTCCCCCACAATGTCGTTCACCTCCGTATTTCTTCGGTCAGGTCCGTGGGAGCTTGTACTGGGTTTTTCCCACAATGTCGTTCACCTCCGTGTCTTTTCGGTGAGGTCCGTGAAGATGTGGCGGAGGTGACCGAAAAGACCCGGAGGTCACCGGAGAGTGCCGGAGGTAACCGAAAATACCCGAATGTGATCACCGGAGAGTGCCGGAGGTGACCGAAAACACCCGGAGGTGACCGAAGACACACGGAGAATACCGAAAACACCCGAGTATAGAAAGGCTATTTAAAGCCAACTTTTGCCGGGGGAGATAACTCTTGCATCCACCAGGGGGCGCTGTTCCAGGTTAAAGTATAGGAAGCGGCCATTTACGGACTTTGTCCTCTGGGCCGCAAGGCCGCTATAGTTCCGGCAACCTTTGACCTCGAATTCTTCCGCGGTGATGCGGTCTGGTGGTGATGCGGTCGTGGGAGAAAGCTTCCGCAGACAGAAAGTAGTCCCATGGGTTGACTTCCAATGTTAATGTATACGGGGAATACCTAAATAGACGTTTTGTGACCTAGGTGGGTCCCTAGTGGACCGATTGGGTCGAGTGAGGTATCAAAGTGAAGCATTCGTGAAGGGGCATCTGATGGGCTGGGTGTGGGGTTGAAATATCGGCATTCTGCGCATGCGCGGCGGCCAAAGGGTATGAAAATAGACGGTTTGGAGCTAGGGGAGCCACTAATGGTCCAATGGGGTCATATGAGGTATCAATGTGAAGCATTCGTGAAGGGGCATCTTACTGGACTAGCGGCTCGGGCGTTGTCACCATTCTGCGCATGCGCAGACAGGGAATTGTGGGAAAAGGGTATGGAAATAGACGTTTTGGGATCTAGGGGAGCCCCTAATGGGCCGATGGAGTTGTATGAGGTATCAATGTGAAGCCTATGTGAGGGGGCATCTGACTGGACTAGTGGCTCGAGCGTTGTCACCATTCTACGCATGCGCAGACAGGGAATTGTGGGAAAAGGGTATGGAAATAGACGTTTTGGGATCTAGGGGAGCCCCTAATGGGCCGATGGAGTTGTATGAGGTATCAATGTGAAGCCTATGTGAGGGGGCATCCGCCTGGACTAGTGTCTCGGCCGTTGGGTGCATGTAAAATTAGGATTTTTTCCCGAAACTATAAAAAGCGGAATACGGACTTTACCCCTAAAATAGGGGAAAACACCTATCAACTCTAGCCAAAAGGGCTAATATCGGTCCCCGGGCTTATTGGGACCTGCCTATCAAGTCAATGGGGTGGGTGCATGTAAAATTAGGATTTTTTTCCCGAAACTATAAAAAGCGGAATACGGACTTTACCCCTACAATAGGGGTCTGTATTATACAATATAAGGGAAAATGCCTGTATGAGGTATGGGGATGGTCATTTTTTTTTTTTTTTTTTTTTCGTGGGCTTTACTATGGGTTGTGGGGTCGCGTTTATCTCGTCTCGCCAAGAAAATGACAATGGGAAGGGTCCCGGAGCGAATCGGTGAAATTTTTGGGAAAAGTCACCGAGGTCTGTAGATAGGCCCATACTGGCTATAGGGGGGGTATGGGTCCAATCTGGGAAATTCACACACGTTCATTGTGATATGGGCTGTTTGGATTTGTTTTTCACGTCTCGTCATTTAGAACACGATGGGAAGGGTCCCGGAGCGAAACGGTGAAATTTTTGGAAAAAGTCACCGAGGCCTGGGTAGGCCCATAGGCCCAGAACAGCGGGCTTGTGTACATTGAAAGAATTCAAGCCCAGAACGGGACTTGTACATTGAAATGATGGGCGGCCCAGTCATATACGAGTACATCGCGGTCCTCGGCCTTGGGGTACTCGTCAAACATGTGGACGATCGTCTGCATGGAATGTCCCCGACATCGATGGTACAGGTAAAACAAGCAATATTGTCCGCACACCATACTGTCCAGGCTTTGCAACGTTTTAGTATTCCAACACCACGTCTCTGTGCCTTGATCCATGAAGTCTGTTAAATCGGAATGGAGGGGTGGTAGGCCGTACGGATCAAAGTATTCGCCCTGCTCTTCTGTCAAGTACACGGCCACTCAGTGTTCACCGGGTCGATCCATCGGGTCTGTATTCAGGACGTAAGCAGCAGGATACACACGGTCTAATGTGAACACGTCTCGGGCGAACACTCCTTGAAACACCATGCGAGTCCCTGGATCATTCTCCAGCACGGTGCGTATCTGGTCTGTATCCATGTTAGGTGGCAAAGTCACACAGGACGTTACGGCTTTTATCGATTTGAATGATGTTGTCAAACTCCGCGTAGCAAATCACATTGATGGTTTTCGGTAAAGGTGTCCCGAATTGCAGTTCCAAGCGTAAGTTGCCTTTCTTGACGAGACTCAGTTGATGATCGTTGTCTAAGGTGGGAGTCAGATCGAAACAGAACAAGGTGTACCCTTTGCCGAAATCGTCTCGACTGATCATATTTCCCTCGTCTTGGTTGATTTGGCCAGTTGCTGTGAAGAGGTTCAGATAGCTCCGGATGTAATTGTCCGTTCCGAAATTAGGTTGTAAAGGCCGTGCCGGTACCTGTTGGCCATCCACATGCAGGGCCACGAAATTGATGTTGAACGCTTTTAGGTTGAACGGATTCCTCGAGAGAGTCCCATTATAACTGACGTTCTCCACACAGGCTAGGGTTAAACGCTTGGGCAAATCCCCCAGGAACAGGTTTTCTTGATTGACAATCATATCGCCTCTAGGAACGGAAAAGACCTTGGTCTGTACTCGTCGAATCGAGTACTGGGCTGGTTTTTTCTCCAAGGCTCTGATGTGCCCCAACTGTACACCTGGGCTCGGTTTCACTTTGCGTACAAACAGACATGCCTCATGGATGACAATGTTATACTCGAGGTCCTCACTCGGGGCCATCAAGGCAAACGCAGGCGTTGCGCGCACTAGTCGTATTTTGACAGGTAATCCATTCAAGAGGTATCGTCCTGCATGAATAAGTCCGCATGCAGACGTCCCATCATATCGACCGATTGACTCTCTGCTGTGAAATCCACTCTCTCCGTGTAGCCGTCATTATCAGGACTCGCTTCCATCTTGCCTGGGGTATCTCGGTAGAACAACGGGGCTGTCAAATACGACTTTTTAGCGTCACGCCCGTAGGATAACAGTGTTTCGATGTAGGCTCGGTACGGGTACGTGTTCGTCGAGGCGCTGACCAGTTTATAACTCAGGCACTTGCTGGAATAGTGAATGAAGCCAGAGATTCACTGGACCCACGGGTGCATCTGCTTTGAGGACTGACCCATCTTTATTGGTGATTTTAGCTTTCACGTATAGGTACGTATGGGCTAAATCCAGGTAGGTCGTATCTGCGTTAGTGATGGTGAATTCAATGGGGCCTGTGGCTATAATGCTGGAAAGGGGCAGATGTTCCACCCATTGACCCTCTTCGGCACTGGTCTGAGTAGGTGGGACGGTCCATAAATCAAATTCACTGTTGGCAGAAGGACACGACTCGGCATGGATGAAAGCCATCTTTAAGAAAAGATATCCTTGGTCTTCGATGTGCGTCGTCGCTGGGTCGGTCGTCGACTGGTGCGTGGTCTCGGTGGTGCAGGTCTTTTATTCCCTAAGGTGCGTTGTGCTTTGGCGACCAAGACGCCTCCTGCTTCTTTGGCTCGACGTTTCAGTGCTTCTTTGGGTGCGGCATCGCCCAAGACATCACCCGCGACTTGCAGTCCACTGCGCACCGCTTGTTTGCCGATCGCTTTGACACCACGCGTCACCAAGGGCAGGAACGTTTTGACGATGCTCCCGAGTATGTTCCCCAGCCCATGTCCTCGTTGCATGCGTGTACCTGCAAAGACAGGAAAGCTACCCCCGGCCTGTTGGGTGTAATGATCGACGTAACTGGCTGTATGGCATTGATAAGGCACCTTCATTATGCAAAGTGAACCGCTCGGACTTGACGGAAATGAAGTGTCAGCACCACTTTCCCACGCTCGAATGCAATCGGTTGACCGGTGTCGTCTCTTATATCGATGACGATGGAGCTAATATCGGTCTGACTGACCGGTAGATACACGATATGCCTAAAACTGTGGGTGACTTGAGCTCCATACGTGCCTTTCACCGGGCAGACGCGTAGTAGAGGTACGTTGCTGTCGCCGACAATGTGTGCATCGACCACGTCCGAGTAGATGTACAGGCCATACATATCACCACGCATGTCCATCGGGATGTGGGCTCTCTCGCCGGTGGGGCCAGCGTACCCCCGTAGATCGAGACCCAGCATTTGCTGTAGGGTAGGACTGAGTTCGACACTCACGTTGGGGCTGAGCGTGAGACAGGCCTTGTCGTTGTGTGCGTTGTGGTCGAAGTCCACATGATTTTTGAAGGGGAAAGATTTTATGGGTTTTGAAGTATTCGTGACGTCTCGTAGAGACTTATAATGCATCAGACTTCTCAGTCCACCCATGAACTCCTTGGGGGTATCGTATTGACCTTCGGGTAGTTTGAGTCGAGTTTCTTGTCCTTCGTAGGTCACCTCGTACCATACTTAATTGGCTCGCACGTTGTACCACGAGTAAGGGTATTGGATATCCACGAGTCCACATTCTCAGCGTCCAGGTAAATGCAACGGTTGCGGTAACTGGGTCACGTACTTGATCAAGGTGTTGTCAGGAAACACATCAGCCGAGCTGTTACTGGGTAGGGTGAGGTAAAACATGACGGCTGAGCTTTCCTGCTGCTGCTGTTGGTTTTAATACTTCTCCCAGCCCTTGGGCGCTAATCGTCGTGATGGTCGCGGTGACTTAGATCTTGGTGGTTGCAGGGGGTGGCGTGGTAAAAGGGGTGAAAAAGTAGGTGCCCGCCGTGGTGGTGTTTTGGGGGGTGACTCCGGTTCCCACTCGTGGTGTGGTGAGAGTCGTCGTGCACGACTGGGTGATTGCATAAAGGCCCAGCGCTGGGGGTTCCCCACCAATTCCTGTGGTACATGCATGTCTTTCAAGCCTTGAGCGAAGACCTCCCATCCTCGAGGATTCGTGTGCGACCTGCGTTGACGCATCAGGTCATTCACTAAATCCGTCATATGGGTACCGGGGACCACCTGATTCTGTACCAGTAGTTCGCCTTTATCATTCCAAGTCATGTTAGGATTCTGTTTCATCCGTTGTAATACCAGGCCAGCTTGTTTCTTGAACGAGGCAGGTACACTCTTCAGGTCTTCGTCTTCGACCCACTGTGGAGCTGTGGGTGGTACCCCTGGTAATGAAGGCTGTTGGAGCGGTGCTGAGGTCGGTGGTGTGTCGCGTGGTGGTGGTGGCGCTGGGGTAGAGAGGGTTTTGTATTGGTCCATGAACGTCATGTACCGCTGAAGCATCTCATTGTACTGTTGTACTTTCTCACTATCGCTTAACCCCGGTCGTTGTAAGATCTGACGCATCTCTTCATCGAGGGTGTTTATCGTCTTCACCGTAGAAGGTACGGGGTACGGTGATTGGAGGTTTTGAAGGAGCCGAGGTTCGACGAGGACCATTTTTTTCGTGTGGTTCATTGTCGGCCGAAGAGTCCACCCAATACTGGACCCAACACGGAAGCGGCCAACGGTGCTAAGATGGCCCCGAGAAATCCACCTTTCTGTAACACCTTTTTCTTTTGTGTTTGAGAAACTCGCTTCTGGACTAGGGTTCGCAGACCTGTCTTATGCTTGGCCAACTTCGCTTTCTGAGCCGGAGTCAGTGGTACGTTGCCTTTTAAGATATTGAGTCCAATCTCACACAGACAGCACACGAGAGCGGGGTCTGCACCGCGTACAATGGTTCGAACCAACTCGGGTGGGGCCGTCTTCAATACACGGAGCGTCGGGGCGTGCTTCCGCACTCGCGCAGACATCATGTACAACTAATGCTAGAACCCACAACCCTGCCCTTTTTATCTATCTCAGAGAACAGAGACAAAAATCAACCATGCTGTGGTATTCATTCTTTTATTATCCCCATCATCAAAACACACACACCCCAGCTGGGGGAGCCACTGTGGGTGTGTTTACATTATTTTTGCATGTACACGTGGTGAGTTTCTCCGGGAAAGATTCCGGTCCGTAGTCGAAGGTGGTCGGGGGTGGCTTGCTTGAGGTCGAAGAGCATATACCCGTGCTGAGGGGTTGTCGCATCTTTGAAGGCTTCCAACGCAAACGCAGTGCGTCCAGGGTACATCTGTCTCGCCAGGTGCAGCAGTTGAGTGGTATCTCTCGGGTTTTTGAAGACCACCATGTAGTGGGCATTTAAGCTGATGTTCCGATGTTCTTTGTTTTTACTGAAGAGATCCTGCACAATGTAGATGATGCTGAGCCGTCGATGATGGCAGCCTTTGGTAAAGAGTTGGGTGACCCGACTGTCCGTCTCCGCCATCAGATCATCCAGAACCACTATGGTGTCCGGTTCCAAATCGGCCAGGTTGGGTAGGCCTTCCACGAACGTGATGTGGGGCATTGCTGCATACGCTGCCTGCCATTCTCCGTAACACCACACGACTCGGGCAATGGGTGGAGTGATCATGCTGTCGGCGTGTTGAAGGAGCTTCCTGACGAAGTGCGTTTTGCCGGAACCCGTCGGTCCTGCGATGACGCAGGTGAAGGGATGTTGCCAACGGGGGTCCATGGTTGGAGGTGTATCCGCTGTCGTGGTAATCCGCTCTTGTAAATTTGGTACGAGTGAACTGGAATGGTAGGTACAACGTCGGTCGTCGTTGTCTGTTCACTGTCAGGGATGATGGTGGTGGGTACAACGTTGGTCGTCGTTGTCTGTTCACTGTGAGGGATGAATCCGGTGGGTTTTCAGACGTAGTAGGTGTACTTGGTGTAGGTGTGGAGCTTGGTGTGGAGCTCGTTGTGGCTTGTACACAGGGTGTGGTGATGACTGGGCTCGATACGGGGTTGACTGGTGCTCTCTGTAGAACGGTTTCACTGATGGCTGGTGTTCTCAATTGGTTAAGTAACGTGCTGACATAGGCTACGTCGTAAAACACACCTCCGTACAACCCACTCAGCAGGGTTAGCACTATGGCCACAAAGCCCACTTGCGCTTTGCGCGTTTTGGGAGACGCCGTGTTCAGAGACGGTTGCACCGTGTTCATGGTCGAACGTGGAATGAAGGATGACGGTAGTGGTGTCTGGCTTTATAGTCGTTTCAGCTGGTTGGCTGCGACCCAGGAATTGAAGGAACTGGGCCAGCCTTGCCATTTGACGAAATGAAACAGTTTGCCACGTCGACGTTCCGTTTTCAAAATCTGCTCCACCGTGTAGTAGTCTTGCTGTGTTTTTACGACAGGCTGTAATTCCATCTCGTAAAACGTGCCTAGCAACGGTTCCCCTTGAAGATCTTCCAGTTCATAGACTCGCTGCTGTCGGGGTAGGCGCCGTTTAATCAGGAAGTGCTCATCGCTCCAGTTGGGCAAGTAACTTTTCTCGAACTAGCCCTTGACTTTACTGATCCGTACAGGGTCCCCGACCTTGAACACCGCCTTCGGTGCTCGTTGCGATTGTAAGGGGTACAAGACACGCCGGACTTGGGCTTCATTGCGTTGGCTCACGGTAATGGGGGCTCTCTCTATACTCCGGTGATAGGCTCGATTGTAACCACTCACAAGTTTCGGGAGAACATCGATGTACCGTCTTGTATTCTTATAGGTGAAATATTTATACATACGGCCTTTGAATGTCCTGTTGAACCTTTCCACCACGGAAGCCTTGGTCTCGTTGTACGTATGGAAGAAGAAGACCTTCTGTTTCTTGAGAAAGGCTTGGAACGGTCGGTTGAGGAATTCCATGCCTTCGTCGGTTTGCAAATACAAAGGTTTGCGCCCGGTCTTGAAGATGTCTTTGAACGCCGCTATGAGATTCGCCCCCGTTTTCGTCCAGATGGGTACCACCCACGCATACTTCGATAGGATATCGATGCACGTCAAGATATACCGATTCCCATCGTTGTGTTTGGCAAAGGCGCTCATATCGACCAAATCCGCTTGCCACTGGGCATCTATTTCTCCCACGATGACCCGGTTCCGTAGAAAATGGCGACGGACAGGTCGATGTAAGGTATAGGTGTCTTGTTTTCTTAACCAATCTCGGACTTGGGCACGTTGTATTCCCTGGGGGTTGGCCGCTCGATAGAGAGCCGACAATGCACTATAGGCCGCCGGACTGTCGGGACTGTAGTATAAGTTATCCAACACCTTCTCCCAGCGCTTCATGGTGACAAATGATGATGGACCCTGGCTCTATCGTTTATTTATAACGGGTATATCTTGGGCCGGAGTTTCTTTCTGATTTTCTTCGTTGGCTTCCACAGTGTCCATGGTAAATGACCAGTCCAACTCGTCTGATGACCGCTTGATAAGCACTTGATCCACATCTACCACGGCATCTTCCAATGCAGACCATAGATCAGGGTGAAGGGTGAAATGCACTGTACCCCCATCTAGCCGAGCCATTTGAGCAAAGAAAAGGCCGCGTCGGGTCCACGGTGTACGTAGATGGCGTTCTCGAGGTGGATGAGGTGTCCGTCGAGCTCACCGCTCAACACCCGTTTAAATTTGGTCCAGCCATCACGGTGTAGGGTAACCGTATTCGATACGGTCTCAGCGGGCGACCAGCAAACATCTCCAAGGTCTTCCACGAGGGTGACTTTATCTTCATAGACGTGTAA
The DNA here is from genome assembly GCA_036873755.1 of Hanleya hanleyi. Taxonomy (NCBI): domain Eukaryota; kingdom Metazoa; phylum Mollusca; class Polyplacophora; order Lepidopleurida; family Hanleyidae; genus Hanleya; species Hanleya hanleyi. Next base: position 21,554 of record JAVTVY010007310.1, on the reverse strand, counting down.
CCCCACCCGGGGTGTAAGGGGCAGGATGGCTCGTAGAACTGGTGACATGGTTGACCCAATGACGAAGGATGAATGACACACACGCAGACTGTCTCTCGTATTTATGGACAGGTCTCTCGAATACATGGTTGACCCAATGACGAAGGGTGAATGACGCACACGGTGACTGTCTCTCGTATTTATGGTGAGGTCCCACTGTCAATGCCGCAGCGCCAGGGTGAATAGGGCACAGACCATGACTAGGCCAACCAGCCGTCGCTGGTTCCGGCGTGAGCGCTCGTGGTGCATAGCCCGGGCATCAAGGATGGCTGTCATAGTCCAGTAGTGGTGAGTGATGGCACACCTCTCCATCGAGTGCACTCTGTCGAGGACCGCTTCTATGAACTCTTTCAGGATCTGGCGTCGCCCCTCGTTGTCGTAGCCATCTGCAAACATGGACCGAACCACTGCTCGATAACCCGTGAATGAATTAACCACGGTCGCATGCTGTAAAATGCGAGTCGCATAGGGACGGGTGTCCGTCATGGCTCTGCAACCGTAGAAATGAAGGTGTCGGATCCAGAGAGACGTGTTTTATAGACCATGTCACACATGCGCGCCTAGACGTAGCTCTACGGGTGTAGTCCGTGATACGAACTATTCTGATGGGTTAGTCCAAAAAAGACAGCAACAACAACACAGATCAATCCTCTCATTATGCGTGAATCGGGCGTAGCTGTGAACATGATAGGACATGTACTGACCTGTCTGTCGGGGTTTTCCACAATGTCGTTCACCTTCGTGTCTTTTCGGGTACGTCCGTGTCTTTTCGGTAAAGTCCGTGTCTTTTCGGTAAAGTCCGTGTCTTTTCGGTAACGTCCGTGTCTTTTCGGTACAGTCCGTGTCTTTTCGGTAAGGTCCGTATCTTTTCGGGTATGTATGAGGGTCTTGAGGGGGGGCGACTGTATGTGACGAGTTGTATGTGTTTTTCTCGGTGACGTCCGTGTCTATCATCCGGGCACTTCACGTCTGCGCCTGCATTGGGGTATGTATGAGGGTCTTCATGCGCGCGCGCTGCGGATTCACCCACGTACTTCCGGATAACCCGCGCGCGCTGCGGCATCAGATCACCCCCGCGCGCGCGCGCGCTGCGGCCGGGCCGGGCCGGGCCGGGCCGGGAAAACCCCCGGAGGTTGAACATCCGGACGTCTAAGGGGAACATTGGAACTCTTCTGGGTTTGGAGGTAGTTTTAGTAAAACCGTCACAACCCACGTGACGTGCGCAGCAGAATGGAAACGACACCATAGTCTAACCCCCTCACATAGGCTTCACATGGATACCTCACTCGATCCCATCGGCCCACTAGTGGCCCACCTAGACCCCGACACGTCTATTTCAATACCCTTTGTCCACTGCGCATGCGCAGAGTGACGATATTTCAACCCCGCACTCACCCCATCAGATGCCCCTCACATAGGCTTCACATTGATACCTCACTCGATCCAATCGGCTCACTAGTGGCTCCCCTAGATCCCAAAACGTCTATTTCTATACACTTTGTCTATTGCGCATGCGCAGAATGACGATATTCCTACCCCACACCCACCCCATCGGTTGCCCCCTCACATAGGCTTCACATTGATACCTCACTCGACCCCATCGGACCATTAGTGGCCCACCTAGATCCCAAAACGTCCACCCCGTATGGACCTATACACCCATAGCCATGCAGTATAGGCCTATGGGCCTACCCAGGCCTCGGTGACTTTTTCCAAAAATTTCACCGTTTCGCTCCGGGACCCTTCCCATCGTGTTCTAAATGACGAGACGTGAAAAACAAATCCAAACAGCCCATATCACAATGAACGTGTGTGAATTTCCCAGGTTGGACCCATACCCCCCCCTATAGCCAGTATGGGCCTATATACAGACCTCGGTGACTTTTCCCAAAAATTTCACCGATTCGCTCCGGGACCCTTCCCATTGTCATTTTCTTGGCGAGACGAGATAAACGCGACCCCACAACCCATAGTAAAGCCCACGAAAAAAAAAAAAAAAAAAAAATGACCATCCCCATACCTCATACAGGCATTTTCCCTTATATTGTATAATACAGACCCCTATTGTAGGGGTAAAGTCCGTGTTCCGCTTTTTATAGTTTCGGGAAAAAATCCTAATTTTACATGCACCCACCCCATTGACTTGATAGGCAGGTCCCAATAAGCCCGGGGACCGATATTAGCCCTTTTGGCTAGGGTTGATAGGTGTTTTCCCCTAGTTTAGGGGTAAAGTCCGTATTTCGCTTTTTATAGTTTCGGGAAAAAATCCTAATTTTACATGCACCCAACGGCCGAGACACTAGTCCAGGCGGATGCCCCCTCACATAGGCTTCACATTGATACCTCATACAACTCCATCGGCCCATTAGGGGCTCCCCTAGATCCCAAAACGTCTATTTCCATACCCTTTTTCCACAATTCCCTGTCTGCGCATGCGTAGAATGGTGACAACGCTCGAGCCACTAGTCCAGTCAGATGCCCCCTCACATAGGCTTCACATTGATAACTCATACGACTCCATCGGCCCATTAGGGGCTCCCCTAGATCCCAAAACGTCTATTTCCATACCCTTTTCCCACAATTCTCTGTCTGCGCATGCGCAGAATGGTGACAACGCCCGAGCCGCTAGTCCAGTCAGATGCCCCTTCACGAATGCTTCACATTGATACCTCATATGACCCCATTGGATCATTAGTGGCTCCCCTAGCTCCAAAACGTCTATTTTCATACCCTTTGGCCACCGCGCATGCGCAGAATGCCGATATTTCAATCCCACACCCAGCCCATCAGATGCCCCTTCACGAATGCTTCACTTTGATACCTCACTCGACCCAATCGGTCCACTAGGGACCCACCTAGGTCACAAAACGTCTATTTAGGTATTCCCCGTATACATTAACATTGGAAGTCAACCCATGGGACTACTTTCTGTCCGCGGAAGCTTTCTCCCGCGACCGCATCACCACCAGACCGCATCACCGCGGAAGAATTCGAGGTCAAAGGTTGCCGGAACTATAGCGGCCTTGCGACCCAGAGGACATAGGCCGTAAATGGCCGCTTCCTATACTTTAACCTGGAACAGCGCCCCCTGGTGGATGCAAGAGTTATCTCCCCCGGCAAAAGTTGGCTTTAAATAGCCTTTCTATACTCGGGTGTTTTCGGTATTCTCCGTGTGTCTTTTCGGTATTCTCCGGGTCTTTTCGGTCACCCCCGGCACTCTCCGGTGATCACATTCGGGTCTTTTCGGTCACCTCCGTGTGTCTTCGGTCACCTCCGGGTGTTTTCGGTCACCTCCGGCACTCTCCGGTGATCACATTCGGGTATTTTCGGTTACCTCCGGCACTCTCCGGTGACCTCCGGGTCTTTTCGGTCACCTCCGCCACATCTTCACGGACCTCACCGAAAAGACACGGAGGTGAACGACATTGTGGGAAAAACCCAGTACAAGCTCCCACGGACCTGACCGAAGAAATACGGAGGTGAACGACATTGTGGGGAAAAACCCCAGTACATGCTCCTCTCACCGAAAAGACACGGAGATGAACGACATCCCCACAGACAGGTCAGTACATCTCATATCATCCTCACAAGTCACGCCCCATTCACCCAAACCGGAAGTGACGTCATACAGAGGTCACGCTCCATTCACCCAGACCGGAAGTGACGTCATACGGGATAACGCCCCCTGGTGGGGAAAAAGGGAACCAAGAGTTACCTCCCTGGAAAACGGTAATGAATTGGCTTGCTCCCTTCCACTCTGGTGTACAAAATCTCATCTCATGCTCACCTCATGTTCATTTCCTGGCCACCGTACTTGGATGAAAATCATAGACTGGGTTGTTAAAGATTGTATAAGCACCTCTCTGTATGACCGAAGTAAAACATCGCCAGTTGGAAATCATACGAACGCAGCGTTGATTGTGTAAACTCTCGAGGGCTAATTCGCGTTGCTTTTGTTTAATCTGCTGTTCAGGTATACAATAAGTATAAGATTAAAGGTTTTTCCAGGGAGTACGATCAGAAGCTATCGGAGGAATAGTGTCCAAACTATTGTTTTCAATATGAGATCCTCTAACTTATCTCTATCTCTCGTCAAATATTCACTTATGAGATGACGACATGAAAAACGAATTATCCAGATAGGGACCTATATTGGGGAAAAACATGCGGACGGTCGCATTTGTATTCATTATGTCAATACTAATGTCAAAACAAGTTCGGATCGGAACTGACGAGAGTAGGCCGAAACTGACACCTCTCCTTAAGAAATGTAATCTCCTATTCCCCAAGTTAAGTTATCGATCAGCGATACGGATTTGATGTTTTGGGAACAATTAACAATTAACGTTCGTTTACCAAACAATTAACGTTCATTTGACAGACGATTAACGTTCGCTTACCTAACGAACAACGTACAGTCAAACGAACATCAGGCAATCAAACGATTAACGTACAGTCGAACGAACATCAGACAGTCAAACGATTAACGTACAGTTAAACGAACATCAGACAGTCAAACGATTAACGTACAGTCAAATGAACATCAGTCAACAGAGGGCGCCACCGTCACAGTGACGGGAGATAATTTGGATGGTCGTCTCTAGTCGTCGAGGGAGTGGGGGTCAACAGGTCCCCATCTACGAGCAGAACGTCCACGAGCAGAACGTCCATCACCAGGACGGTTTGGGGCTATATAAAATGCGGATTTCCATGGCCAAATCGGGTACGGATTGCGGACCTCTATTTCTAACGGCCACAGACTTTAATAGAAATCGAACCACGATCATGATATCTGAACCTAGGACAAAAGCCGCAGTGAACAAAAGCCCCAGGGACAAAAGCACCGCGTACAAAAGCCACAGAGGCTAAAGCCCTAGCTGACAAAAGCCCCAAACCAATTAATTAAAAACCAATAAATGGAATAGCGCGATCGGGCTAATGTACCATAAATATCGGGCTATTTAGATAGGCACTACACAATTTTTTAGATGCGCGTACCATTTAATTATCCAAATAGACCCGTTTGCGCTATTCGACCCTTACGGTATCCACTGCCTCTTAATTTTATCGTTTATTAAGTATCACTTCGATAAAAAAAAAACGAAGTGGTTATTAATCAGTAACAAAAAAAAACGGTTGAATAGAGCGATTTGAGCTATTCGTCCTTTTGTAGAACTGACGACAGCGCGCTCAGTGGACCATTCACACGTGTGCGCATTGCAACAGTCAACCAGTTATGACAATTTTGAGATAGAAAATTATGGCAATACTCTAATGATATGGGGTGGACGGCCACAAGTAAAAAGCTGTTTTATAGCTCCAACAATAACGTCACATTTATATCATCTTTTCCCGTGGTTTTTTGTGTTTCCAATGAATATGATGTTTATGTACAATATAATCAATATTCATCGAGTACCGAATTGGAATAACATATAGTTGTTTCAGAACCTAAAGTCGCGTAGAGCTCATTTGACTCAAAAAGATATCAACATCACAATTCTCTTCTAGTTAAATGACTGTATTTTGTTAATATTCATCATTGAGCCCCAGCTGACAAAAGCCCCAAATTCAAATATATATATATTTAACCATTCTTGTTTGAAATGTACCGTTTAAAATGCTTCATGTAGAATTGTTTACGAGTTTCATGTACCAATACTTAGAAGTGGCAATGTGTGAATAAATTATTTTATTAGTTGGTTATATCTCTGTTGAGTTCAATGTTGGGATAGCCTGAATTTTCTAAATAGGAAAGATACTAGATATGAACAGAACAATTCTCTTCTAGTTAAATGACTGTTTGTTTATTTAAATATTTATCACCTAGTCCAGTGTTTGGAGAGAGAGAAATTAAATTTGGATATATTGTATTTAGTTCGAAAATTGGAAAAGGGTTCGAAACAGTTGCATGTGCCTTTTGTGCATCTGTGCTACACAATGAATATCCCCAGATTGCGCTGTAACGATCGTAGAACTGGCAAATGGTCTATTAACCCTATCTGGCCTGGGGATTTGGGGACCTGTCCAGGCCTCTGCCTCCTTCATCCTCAAATATTTTCTTTACCCCTTGAGCTAGGGACTGAAATGTTCCACACTATACCCTTGGGTCAAGCTCTATCAGAAATGTAAAAATATCCAAGATGGTCGATGTGATGACGTCACATTGACGTCATTTTCAAAACAGACATTTTTTGGTCGATTTTTCGGTCAGATTTTTCGATTTATTTTATCTTTGCCATTTCTAGGCAAAACTGCATGATAAATTAGTAAGTAATAGTATGATGTGAATAAAATAGTCTTTGCCCACTTTTCCTCATAGAAAAGCAGAAATTTTGAACAAAAATGACAAAAACATCACCTTCCTGGTATAACCCACATGGTCGCCATTTTGAATTTACCCATGATAGTCTGCTCAATAGGATCAAAATGACTCCAACACACAAAGTCACGGAGTGTCAGCTGTCAAGTATTTGGCGTTCCGGAAATAGGATAGAAAGTTTGGTAGGGGACCATAATGTATAAGATATGATATGATCAATAAACTATTTGCAGAACTGGATAGCTGGAAATTATTTCAAACAGGTCTTTGTGAACATCATTTAAGTTATTTTTTGTCAAAATTGAAATTTGACTGACCTGTTTTTAACTGAATCTATAGCACAACAGTCTGAATAACACATGTATAAATTTCAGAATATTTGTTTATTTCAAGAAGTTGTTAGATTAACTGCCTGGCCAAGCATCGCAGCGGCTTGGTTCAGAAGACGAACCGCATCGCTGATTATTGCATGGTGAAAATTATTTGACAATGTAGTTGATGAATTTGTTCCTCTTAAGAGGTTCAAAATAGGCAAACCTAAACCAAAGTGGCATAACGATGAAATAAATACTTGGAAGAAGATTAGAGATGCGTATCATGCTCACGCCACCCAGACGAATAGACCAGAATCCTTTGATCTATATAAGAAGTTTAAGAATAAAGTAACTTCTCTTTCCATTACTATTGTAATGAAATAAAAAGTAATGCAGGAAATATATCCAGCATGTGGTAATTACTGAAGGAATTACTTCCCAAAGCCAAATCAAATGGAATTTCTGGTCTTGAAGTCAATGGCGTTATGTGTAATTCTGCAACAGGAATTGCAGAATGTTTTAATTCATTTTTCATCGACATAGGCCGTAATCTAACTGAAGGAATTACTTCCCAAAGCCAAATCAAATGGAATTTCTGGTCTTGAAGTCAATGGCGTTATGTGTAATTCTGCAACAGGAATTGCAGAATGTTTTAATTCATTTTTTATCGACGTAGGCCGTAATCTAGCGTCAAAAATCCCATCTGTTGATCGGTCCCCCATTGACTATTTGTTTAAAATGTTTTTAAATCCATTTCCATTATTCTGTTTTGAAAGGGTGAGAAATGAACGTGTTTTAAAATTGTTAGAGGACTTAACAGATAAGAAGGCTACTGGTCTTGATAATTATCAACCCGCGCTACTGAAAATCGCTGCCCCTGCTATATTTCCAACAGTTTGAGTTACATAATTAATCAATCCCTGCTTCAGGGCAAAGTATCACAACAGTGGAAAACGGCTCGTATTTCTCCCATCCACAAGAATAAGTCAAAACTTGATCCGAATAACTATCGCCCCATTTCGGTTCTCCCTATTTTTTCAAAATCCTAGAGAAAGTAGTCCACGAGCAAATGTATTACTTCATTCAGGAACTTAGTATCCTGAACCCGGCACAAGCTGGATTCAGGAAAGGTCATTCAACAGAGACAAGTCTACATACACTTGCAGACTGACAGAATATTGCTATGAACAACTAAATGACGGCAATGTCACTGGCATGGTTGCCTTAGACTTGCGCAAGGCATTTGACACTGTCGACCATGGCATTTTGATTTCCAAACTTAATTTTTATGGGCTTCGTGATACGAGTTGGTTCATAAACTATTTGTCTGACAGAAGTCAGGTAACTGCTGCCAATAGTTCACTGTCTAGTCCGCTGCCAATTCACTCCGGTGTTCCCCAGGGTTCCATTTTGGGGCCCCTGCTATTTGTGTTGTATATCAACGACATCGTGTCCTGTCTAGACCACTGTGAGGCTAATTTATATGCGGATGACACAGCCATTTTTATTGCAAATCCTGTTGTCAATATTATTAAAGAAAAATTACAGCTTGATCTCAACAATATTTATACATGGTTATGTGCCAATAAGTTGATTCTACACATAGAAAAAACAAATACCATGTTAATTGGAAGTCGTCAGAAGAAACGGTTTATTGATAGTGAATTGTGTTTAAAATTATGTGAAAATGATATTGTCCAGTGCGATAATATTAAGAACTATATACTTTCCTTTCGTTGAATGGAATGAATTAAAAGGAAACTTCTTTCTCCATGGGGTGTAAGACGTGAGTATAGCTCCGACTGTGAACTGTGTTCAGTCGAGCGCCTTATGTGTTTTATAAGGGGGAGAGAGTCTCTGTTTAACCATTCTCGTCTACGGTACACGTCGATGCTACAACGCACGCTTAATTTAAGCACCCTGGAAATATATGTTGAAATATATGTGGGGTTAGAGTTCCCCGAAATATATGTGGGGTTAGAGTCCCCCGAAATATATGTGGGGTTAGAGTCCCCCGGGATTTGTGTGGGGTAGAGTCCTCCGGAATATATGTGGGGTTAGAGTCCCCGGAATATGTATGGGGTTAGAATCCCCCTGGAGAATGTGTGGGGTTAAGAGTCCCCCGAAATATGTGTGGGGTTAGAGTCCCCGTGGAGAATGTGTGAGGTTAGAGTCTCCAGGGATGTGTGTGGGACTAGAGTCCCACGGGATGTATGTGGGCTTAGAGTCCCCCGGAATATGTGTGGGGTAGAGTCCTCCGGAATATATGTGGGGTTAGAGTCCCCGGAATATGTATGGGGTTAGAGTCCCCGGAATATGTATGGGGTTAGAATCCCCGTGGAGAATGTGTGGGGTTAAGAGTCCCCCGAAATATGTGTGGGGTAGAGTCCTCCGGAATATATGTGGGGTTAGAGTCCCCGGAATATGTATGGGGTTAGAATCCCCGTGGAGAATGTGTGGGGTTAAGAGTCCCCCGAAATATGTGTGGGGTTAGAGTCCCCGTGGAGAATGTGTGAGGTTAGAGTCCCCAAAGTGATTGTCAATAAAGCGCTCGTCGTCATGTACCGTACGACACCACCACAAAAAAGTGTTTGTTGAATTTTGTGTTAGGGGAAGGGGTCTTACATGAGGGGTCGGAGAATAGGTGTGGTCATTGATGATAATTTTCAGTTCAATGAACACATCAATCAAATTGTCCGAAAGTTAAATAGAAGTATTGGTGTATTAAAACGTATAGGACCTTGCGTTCCCAAAGAAACGAGATTTACCCTATATAATACGATTGTCTTGCCTCACTTGGACTACTGTTCTACAATTTATAGTGTTGCAAGTAAAAATGATATATCTCGACTCCAACATAATCAAAATAGAGCAATGAGGATTATATTGGAATGTGGTCCGCGGACACATAGAGTGGATATGTTAAAGGAATGTGGATGGTTGAGTGTTAGACAAAGATTCTATCTTAATAGATGTTCCCTAGTTTGGAAGGCTATTAATGGCAATACGCCAAGTCATCTCAAAACAAGTTTCAAGCATGTATCTGAAAAACATTCATATAACACAAGATCTGCTCCACTAAATCTTTTCCGTGGAAATTACCATAAGAATTCGCTATCGGCTCTTGGGATCACCAGCTGGAATAGCCTGCCAGACGAGGTAAAGCGTAGTAAAACTTTACAGACTTTTAAAAAACACTGTTCTAAGTATATAAGAACGTTTGTTGAACGTTTTTAATGTGATGTGTCCACATACAGTGCAATACACTACGGTGCAATATGTAAATCGTGATCATCACGTAATCATTTATATAACCATTGTGTCACGCTGTGATATTGTTTTATTTTATTGTTTTAGGTTTTTATTGTTTTTATGTAAATATTGTAAATAATTTGCACGAATGAAAAACAGCATCTGCTGATTCCTTTGCAATAAAACTGAAACTGAAACTGATGTGCTGGTTCGCCATTTTTCTATATTTGGCGCGCTTTTTCCACATAAACTTTTATGCCGACGGTGGCGCCCTCTGTTCGTTAATCGTTTGACTGTCTGATGTTCGTTTGACTGTCCGTTAATCGTTTGACTGTCTGATGTTCGTTTGACTGTACGTTAATCGTTTGACCGTCTGATGTTCGTTTGACTGTACGTTAATCGTTTGACTGTCTGATGTTCGTTTGACTGTACGTTGTTCGTTTGGTAGGCGAACGTTAATCGTCTGTCAACTGAACGTTAATTGTTTGGTAAACGAACGTTAATTGTTTGCCTGGATGTTGTTCGTTTGTCAAATGAACGTTAATTGTCTGACTCAAGCTTATTTGATTCACTGTTGTATTTTTGGCGGTGTTTGCCTTCCATAACTACTGTAGTATGATTGAAAGTTTTTGGAGATTCAATCTTTGTCCTAGTCGAAGTGAATACATTTGCTCGGGCACGTTTGATTGGTGGGTGCAGGATTAGAACTGGATTGTCAGTTAGTTGTACTAAACATAAATTGTCACGATTCTCTCAATCAGAATGATATAGAAAGCGAGCGGTGTGGGAGCCTTTAAACAAACTGACTGCCAAGCTAGCCAGGGAAGTCAAGCCAGCCAGACGGGCAACCTACTCACTGTGATGAATACCACTATGGATACTACAGGTACCACTCCATCTGTCACTCCAGACACAGATATAAATATATCTCACTCCAAGCCGAAGACAGTTGTAACCCCCTACCTGACACTACAAACACAGAGCTAGAACTCGACGACGGTGACGTTGATATTGCTGCCTTCATCATCAGTGTGTTAATTTGTTGTTGTTTTTTTAAAATTTTATTTTAGTGGATGACGTCTAACTTATTAAAGTTCTCTGAAATTATTCCAACAACTCAAATAAAGTTAGTGAAATAAAATTGAATTGAATTGAATGACAGAGTAGCCCAGCCTGATTAAAACCAGATGTACAAAAACCGCTCCCCATCTTACTTGTCGCTCATGTAAATCGGGGGACAACACTCTCATCTACATGTTCTGTGTGATAACGAATCACAGAGCTTCTCCCTCCCGTTGAGATGTATGTTTGAAGCTTCAAGCTCAGACCACAGCTACGTCGGGAGGAGATAGGTTGACCTCGTGAGTTTATGCACATCGATATATCTAAATTTTATTTATGTTAATCGAACAGCATCAGCGTTCATAGGGAATAACATATTCATCTGATGAAACGAGCTGAAATATATGAGAAGATGAGTTTCACTTTCCACAATCGTACGCCTGTCGCCTCCACTTCACAACACGAGACGGGCCAAACCGAAAGCTCAGACCACAGTTGCGTCGATGAAGATAGGTTAACCTCGTGAATTTATGCATAGATGTTAATCGAACATCATCGTCGTTTCTGGTGAACAAAACATCCGTGGGACCAGTATCTTAAGACTGCATACCGGACCGAAGACTTCAACTTCATCGCTACTTCAGGCAGAACTCTACGTCAGCCTGATGATCGCGATGGGCAGCAATACTGCACACGGAGCCGAAACCGCCTGTCGATCCATGAACGTCGCGAATGGGCATCCGTTCCATCCATAGTTACGCCATCCTGGAAAATCAGAAAGGGAACAAGTACGTGGAGCTCCTGCTATCACCTGATCAAAACTGTTGGGCAACTTAGATGAACTTTCATTCATCCGGCGTGGGGCTAATGCGGAGACCCGTTTGTATATCTAGGATGATGTATTTGTTAGCTTCAAGCTGCGATGGAGCAGTCCGCTCCTGCATCTAAGAATATGGGAGCCGTATAACGAGGAGAAGTGATTTCCGATGCCCGCCGGTTGTGTAATGGTGTCGCCCGCCCAAAATATCGCGGGCGACACTTTAGAACCCTATAACGAGGAGAAGTGATTTCCGATGCCCGCCGGTTGTGTAATGGTGTCGCCCGCCCAAAATATCGCTCATCAAGTATCTATAGGCTTAGACCAACAGATCTCCGTGTATCTCTATGCGGCCTGGTCAACAGACGTACCTAACTTACCTCCGACCGGCATTGGGCAATGTAGAAGCCCATCATTTTTCCAGCTGCCAACTACAGCACACGTGCCTGGATACGATCACACCATCAACGAGGGCCAGGTCGTCACAGATTCCCGTATCTGTCTACAGCCGGTGATCTCGCCGCTAAATATAATAGACTTTTTATGCGGATTGGACGGCCAAGAGTTGAGGGGTTACGACCTTAAAAAAGTCTCTGAAGCGAGAACTACAGAACACATGACCTAGATGTGATAGATCATATTAATAGAAACATATACACAAATATTTACAAGAACCCTATCTAAAACGCGAACAGGCCTGGCCGCGGCCTCAGTTTAGGCAAAACTGGCTTCTCCATGGTTAAATCCGGCGTCTGGCTTCCGCATTCGTCTATTTCAGGGATGCGTCGTGTCTTGTTACATTGCACTTAGGATATCGACAAGGACCTATTCAGATAACATACGCAGGACGACAGATCCTGACGTAACATTGACATAGCAGACCCTGGCCGAAATCTGTAAATGTATGGATGGATAACGTTCCTGGCCGGAGCTGGTGGTCACCCAGTGAAGGAGATATGTAGGAATATCAAACCCTGGCCAGGGGCCGGCGTTTTGTGTGTGTCATCTTGAAAGGATGATAGATCCTGGGTTGAGAGTCGGTGAGCTGGTGTATAAGTAAATGTATGAAAGGATAGATTCTAGCCGCAAAGGCGCTGGTCACCCGGTGTAGGTACTTGGTATCGATATCAAGTCATGGACGGTGCCTGCGACTTGTGGCGTAGGCGTGAATTGAGGCAAACTCTTGGACTGGGGGAGGTGATTTGAGTGCATCAATAAGTCTATGGATGGACAACTGTTTGTGTATTGCCTACAATTATTTCTATACGACCGCAAGTCTCTTCACAGGAAAATAATATCGGCCTGAGCCAATACCATAATTCCCTGGCGTCAATCCCATGTACATAAATATTTATAAGAACCCTATCTAAAAAGCGAACAGGCCTGGTCGCGGCCGCTCTTTAAGCAAGACTGGCTGCTCTATGGTTAAATCCGGGTCTGGCTTTCGACTTTTGCATGAATGTATGGGGTCTGGTTACACGACCTGGCCTCTCCAGTCTATGAAAATCGTATATGGATTCGGACGGCCTGAGCACGACAGTATTCCCCCAACCCAACACAAATTTAGGTTCCGCAAAACACCGCAGGACGAGCCAACTGGACGGCTAACCACGACAGCCAACCTCCCGGTTTTTCAGGCTTCAGTGACCGCGTTCAATAGGAACTCACTCCGCGGCCCGGCTCCAAGGACGAATTATCTAGCTCAAAGATCGTGGCTACACATTCCACTTAGGATATGTGGCACGTACATGTTCAGATTACATACGTTGGATGGCATTTCCTGGCGAAACAGTGACTTGGCAGACCCTGACCGAAGTCTGTAGATGGGTGGATAACGTTCCTAGTCGGGGATGGTGGTCACCCGGTGTAGGTAATATGAAGGAATATCTAACTCTGGCCGCCAGGAACTGGAGATTTGTGTGTGTCGACATGAAAGGATGACTGCTCCTGGTCTGAGGGCTGGGGGGGTGTATACGTAAATGTATGAATGGATATATCATGGCAGCAAACCCAGTGTGGGTAGTTTGTATGCACTGAGAGAAAAAGGGGAATCGTAGTAATGCTTGAAAGGGAATCCAGCAACGGTACCTCCCACGAGACCCCAAGTGAATCAACAGGATGGCCTCAGGGTATCATCAGGAGAATCCTTTGGATGCCTTGGGTTCTCGTTGGTGGAGAGAGAATTCATTGCTGGATTCTCCATTTCTCTCGGTGTTATGAATAAATTATAAATGTGAACAACAACAACAGCGATGGTTTGCTACTGTCCACTCCTGTTCTCAGTCTTGATAGGACTTCTCATAGTCTGACTTATAATAACTTCGATCAATTTGGCAAAAAATACCCTTAGACAATGAGAAATTCCTACAAGAATTTAAGCACAATGTCCATGTGTGGATAGTAACAAACCGGTGTTGTCCTTCACATTGATGATTCATCCCTGTACATCATCGGGTTGATCCAAGAACTTGAGAGATACCGTGTCACATTTGGAACAAAAGCTTTGCAAAACCATTCTTGGGGTGACGATAAATGTAACTGATGTGAAATATGACATCGATGGCTTGAAGAAACTTAAGATTGGTGTGTGTTTTAGTGAGCAAAGACGACCCATGATAGACGCCAAACAACAGACAGGCGAAGATCTCACAGCAACGTGGGGGAATCCTGGGGAGAAACTGGGGAATCATGACGAATCCATGGGGTATCTTATCGAGAACCAGGGGTATTTTGCCAAATATCCATTCCGGCATCATGGTGAATTCTCTGGGAAATCGTTCTGATACTCAAGGGAACTTACCCGAGAACCAGGGGTCTCTAGCTTCTAGATACCCCTTTTGGAATCATGATGAATCCCCTTTTTCTCTCAGTGTGAGTATCAAGCCCTGACCATTGCCTGTGACTTGTGGGTGTAAGGGTGAATGGATGACAACTCCGGAGTGTTGTGTGTATGAGTAAATATAGAGTTATTTCCCAGCTGAAGCAAGTCCGGGGATCGCCCGAGAATAAAAGCCGCCTGGACTATTATTATTATTATGAGGAATGCTTCCTTCAAGGTATCTCCAACTTCGGCCGACTCTCAAGCCGTTCTCGAATAATTACAATGTAATCACCAGAGCTAAACATGTACGACTGTCCAATCCGATCAAAGCATGCAGAGATGTAGTAAAGGCCGTTTGGTCTTTATGTATGTTGTTTCGGCTTGTGTATCCGGTCGTTCGCGGCCTGTCGAGGTCCTCGCGACGACCGGGCCTCGTCTTCGGTTGCTAGAGAGCATGTCTTCGCGCCCGGATGCTCTGTCCTGTTCTCTGTTCTTCTCTGTACAACACGGCTATTATACCCTTCCCATCTCATGATTTCTGTATTCTGATACTGACGGTTTTAGTCTGAATATATAACATAAGAAAGAAAATGCCACAAATATTAACAGCAATTTATGTTAGGCTAACCGATGATTAGTGATTAGCCTCGTATGCTCGCTCTCCACATCTCTCATCCACTGGGTTCCTTACTCTCATTAAAGTAAGAGGCGTTTCGCTTTCACCATGAGCCTGACTGGTTATCGGGTGATCGGCAATTAGCCTCGCTCTTACCGGACAAGTAAGTCTGTCTTTCAGTCGGCAAAAAAATGGACCATTACAATAGGGCGTTTAGTGTAGTGCTCTATCTTAGACTAACCGGCGATTAGGGATTAGCCTCCGGCGCTAGTTCTTTTCAGCCGAGTCCCTCAGTCGGTACAGTACACTAATTACTTACTCGCCTGGTGTTGCCGCCTGGACCCTATAGCTTATAGGATATAGGGTGAAACATGGTGCGGGCGGCGCCACCAGGTGAGCGGACATGCGTGCGATGATGCCACCTTCGTTAATGACGTCACTTAAGGTGGCTCCCTGTTACAAGAATGACTGTTCTGCGCAGCTTTTTGCGCATAGCAATTACCTCCCTTGTAATCGTACTCTTGTGAGCGAATGGAAAGAATGAGATACTTTGACATGCAGCGTTTAGGAAGTAGTCCATAGTTTCGGATTATTGGTCCCCCTCAAAAATTTTAATACAGCAGAGCGCCCGGGTCTGACCACATGATAATTATCCTTCCCTTTTTGATAACCAGTACTTACAGTACCAAGCTTCTGGGTACTACCATTCCTTCAAAATGACATATGCGGATGGGTGGCTCGGTTGAGCTATATGGCGAGTCGGGCCGCGAAGTCAACCTTCGTCAGCCTCAGTTTCGTACGTTTTTCAGGAGTTTAAAAATAGGGTAATGTTACATATGGAATATATGACAAAAAACGGCCTGGTCGATCCCATATTATGAATAGCTTTTTCATCTCGCCTCGAGACGGGAAACACTGAGAAGAAATCTTATTGAAATCGATTGTCAAGATTTTTCCAGGAAATAAACGAAATATGGCGTATTTTGGGTCATTTTAATAGATTTTCCAGAAAATATGGAGTACGTTCCGAGGGAGGAAGATTTATCCCGGGTTGAATTTGCATAACTGGCTTGTATGCTGAATTAAAGGTATGAGCATTCCCATGAAGAAAAGATATACTTTTATAGGGGTTTTCTGGATGGTTTTGCAACTCAGAAAGACGGAAGGGCTATACCAAGGGTCTATTTCCAGCAACGAGGGGTCTACTGTGGACTGCACCCTATATGCATTACCTTATATACAGTAAAAATATACTGTGAGGTATGATACGCTCTGCTGACTTGTAATAAACCATTTGCCTTGTCATTTTCGCTCAAATTATTTAGTTTTATACCATTTTAATATACGCGTTCAGATCTTTCGAATGTCGGGCAGAGTATTTAAAATTTCCAAGTGTACCATAGAACTACTACGCCGATAACATATATTGCCAAGCAGGAGTATGCAGATTTACCTCCCCTTGGACGGGGCGACTATGGCATCTAAAATACATTATCTCGGACACAACACCAATTTAATTACTCAACATGATATTTCTCAACGTAAAACTCGTCGTCAATATTAAATACTGTGAATAGGTAACAATTATTTGCGTCTTAACAATTATTTTTGAAGATTCTGAGAGAATTTTTGATATTTACCAGACGGAGGAAAGCACAAATTTTACATCAATTTGACCATAAATCCAGTTATTTTTACATATTCCGTGCCTATCTGATATGATTTAGAAGCTAGAAAGGGACTTTATAATTCGGACAATTGCTGCGAACCCATTGTCATGGCTATTACGATAATATTAGAGGTTTTATCTCGAAATGTCGATTTCAGATGATAAAATCCACCAAAACAAAGATGGGGTAGGGGGAAAGGGGAGGAACGGATATCCAACGAAAAAGCCCTTATATGGCAAGTGTGATATACTAGTGTACTCGTATACTCTCGCAGATTATTATGCGCTAGCAACACTTTTTTAATAAAATACACCTTAATCATATATTCATTACCTTATATACAGTAAAAATATACTATGAGGTATGATACGCTCTGCTGACTTGTAATAAACCATTTGCCTTGTCATTTTCGCTCAAATTATTTAGTTTTATACCATTTTAATATACGCGTTCAGATCTTTCGAATGTCGGGCAGAATATTTAAAATTTTCAAGTGTAACATAGAACAACTACGCCGATAACATATATTGCCAAGCAGGACCATGCAGATTAACCTCCCCTTGGACGGGGCGACTATGGTATCCAAAATACATTATCTCGGACACAACACCAATTTAATTATTCAACATGATATTTTTCAACGTAAAACTCGTCGACAATATTAAATACTGTGAATAGGTAACAATCATTTGCGTCTTAGCAATTATTTTTGAAGATTCTGAGAGAATTTTTGATATTTACCAGACGGAGGAAAGCACAAATTTTACATCAATTTGACCATAATTCCAGTTATTTTTACATATTCCGTGCCTATCTGATATGATTTAGAAGCTAGAAAGGGACATTATAATTCGGACAATTGCTGCGAACCCATCGTCATGGCTATTACGATAATATTAGAGGTTTTATCTCGAAATGTCGATTTCAGATGATAAAAGCCACCAAAACAAAGATGGGGTAGGGGGAAAGAGGAGGAACGGATATCCAACGCAAAAGCCCTTATATGGCAAGTGTGATATACTAGTGTACTCGTATACTCTCGCAGATTATTATGCGCTAGCAATACTTTTTTAATAAAATACACCTTAATCATATAGGAAGTAGTCCATAGTTTCGGATTATTGGTCCCCCTCAACAATTTTAATACAGCAGAGCGCCCGGGTCTGACCACATGATAATTATCCTTCCCTTTTTGATAACCAGTACTTACAGTACCAAGCTTCTGGGTACTACCATTCCTTCAAAATGACATATGCGGATGGGTGGCTCGGTTGAGCTATATGGCGAGTCGGGCCGCGAAGTCAACCTTCGTCAGCCTCAGTTTCGTACGTTTTTCAGGAGTTTAAAAATAGGGTAATGTTACATATGGAATATATGACAAAAAACGGCCTGGTCGATCCCATATTATGAATAGCTTTTTCATCTCGCCTCGAGACGGGAAACACTGAGAAGAAATCTTATTGAAATCGATTGTCAAGATTTTTCCAGGAAATAAACGAAATATGGCGTATTTTGGGTCATTTTAATAGATTTTCCAGAAAATATGGAGTACGTTCCGAGGGAGGAAGATTTATCCCGGGTTGAATTTGCATAACTGGCTTGTATGCTGAATTAAAGGTATGAGCATTCCCATGAAGAAAAGATATACTTTTATAGGGGTTTTCTGGATGGTTTTGCAACTCAGAAAGACGGAAGGGCTATACCAAGGGTCTATTTCCAGCAACGAGGGGTCTACTGTGGACTGCACCCTATATGCATTACCTTATATACAGTAAAAATATACTGTGAGGTATGATACGCTCTGCTGACTTGTAATAAACCATTTGCCTTGTCATTTTCGCTCAAATTATTTAGTTTTATACCATTTTAATATACGCGTTCAGATCTTTCGAATGTCGGGCAGAGTATTTAAAATTTCCAAGTGTACCATAGAACTACTACGCCGATAACATATATTGCCAAGCAGGAGTATGCAGATTTACCTCCCCTTGGACGGGGCGACTATGGCATCTAAAATACATTATCTCGGACACAACACCAATTTAATTACTCAACATGATATTTCTCAACGTAAAACTCGTCGTCAATATTAAATACTGTGAATAGGTAACAATTATTTGCGTCTTAACAATTATTTTTGAAGATTCTGAGAGAATTTTTGATATTTACCAGACGGAGGAAAGCACAAATTTTACATCAATTTGACCATAAATCCAGTTATTTTTACATATTCCGTGCCTATCTGATATGATTTAGAAGCTAGAAAGGGACTTTATAATTCGGACAATTGCTGCGAACCCATTGTCATGGCTATTACGATAATATTAGAGGTTTTATCTCGAAATGTCGATTTCAGATGATAAAATCCACCAAAACAAAGATGGGGTAGGGGGAAAGGGGAGGAACGGATATCCAACGAAAAAGCCCTTATATGGCAAGTGTGATATACTAGTGTACTCGTATACTCTCGCAGATTATTATGCGCTAGCAACACTTTTTTAATAAAATACACCTTAATCATATATTCATTACCTTATATACAGTAAAAATATACTATGAGGTATGATACGCTCTGCTGACTTGTAATAAACCATTTGCCTTGTCATTTTCGCTCAAATTATTTAGTTTTATACCATTTTAATATACGCGTTCAGATCTTTCGAATGTCGGGCAGAATATTTAAAATTTTCAAGTGTAACATAGAACAACTACGCCGATAACATATATTGCCAAGCAGGACCATGCAGATTAACCTCCCCTTGGACGGGGCGACTATGGCATCCAAAATACATTATCTCGGACACAACACCAATTTAATTATTCAACATGATATTTTTCAACGTAAAACTCGTCGACAATATTAAATACTGTGAATAGGTAACAATCATTTGCGTCTTAGCAATTATTTTTGAAGATTCTGAGAGAATTTTTGATATTTACCAGACGGAGGAAAGCACAAATTTTACATCAATTTGACCATAATTCCAGTTATTTTTACATATTCCGTGCCTATCTGATATGATTTAGAAGCTAGAAAGGGACATTATAATTCGGACAATTGCTGCGAACCCATCGTCATGGCTATTACGATAATATTAGAGGTTTTATCTCGAAATGTCGATTTCAGATGATAAAAGCCACCAAAACAAAGATGGGGTAGGGGGAAAGAGGAGGAACGGATATCCAACGCAAAAGCCCTTATATGGCAAGTGTGATATACTAGTGTACTCGTATACTCTCGCAGATTATTATGCGCTAGCAATACTTTTTTAATAAAATACACCTTAATCATATAGGAAGTAGTCCATAGTTTCGGATTATTGGTCCCCCTCAACAATTTTAATACAGCAGAGCGCCCGGGTCTGACCACATGATAATTATCCTTCCCTTTTTGATAACCAGTACTTACAGTACCAAGCTTCTGGGTACTACCATTCCTTCAAAATGACATATGCGGATGGGTGGCTCGGTTGAGCTATATGGCGAGTCGGGCCGCGAAGTCAACCTTCGTCAGCCTCAGTTTCGTACGTTTTTCAGGAGTTTAAAAATAGGGTAATGTTACATATGGAATATATGACAAAAAACGGCCTGGTCGACCCCATATTTTGAATAGCTTTTTCATCTCGCCTCGAGACGGGAAACACTGAGAAGAAATCTTATTGAAATCGATTGTCAAGATTTTTCCAGGAAATAAACGAAATATGGCGTATTTTGGGTCATTTTAATAGATTTTCCAGAAAATATGGAGTACGTTCCGAGGGAGGAAGATTTATCCCGGGTTGAATTTGCATAACTGGCTTGTATGCTGAATTAAAGGTATGAGCATTCCCATGAAGAAAAGATATACTTTTATAGGGGTTTTCTGGATGGTTTTGCAACTCAGAAAGACGGAAGGGCTATACCAAGGGTCTATTTCCAGCAACGAGGGGTCTACTGTGGACTGCACCCTATATGCATTACCTTATATACAGTAAAAATATACTGTGAGGTATGATACGCTCTGCTGACTTGTAATAAACCATTTGCCTTGTCATTTTCGCTCAAATTATTTAGTTTTATACCATTTTAATATACGCGTTCAGATCTTTCGAATGTCGGGCAGAGTATTTAAAATTTCCAAGTGTACCATAGAACTACTACGCCGATAACATATATTGCCAAGCAGGAGTATGCAGATTTACCTCCCCTTGGACGGGGCGACTATGGCATCTAAAATACATTATCTCGGACACAACACCAATTTAATTACTCAACATGATATTTCTCAACGTAAAACTCGTCGTCAATATTAAATACTGTGAATAGGTAACAATTATTTGCGTCTTAACAATTATTTTTGAAGATTCTGAGAGAATTTTTGATATTTACCAGACGGAGGAAAGCACAAATTTTACATCAATTTGACCATAAATCCAGTTATTTTTACATATTCCGTGCCTATCTGATATGATTTAGAAGCTAGAAAGGGACTTTATAATTCGGACAATTGCTGCGAACCCATTGTCATGGCTATTACGATAATATTAGAGGTTTTATCTCGAAATGTCGATTTCAGATGATAAAATCCACCAAAACAAAGATGGGGTAGGGGGAAAGGGGAGGAACGGATATCCAACGAAAAAGCCCTTATATGGCAAGTGT